>SNQJ01S0060771.1:70650-84368 GCA_010110895.2 Picea sitchensis | reverse complement strand
CAGCACTATGTCATCCCCCGTGGGTCTGACCTAGGTCCTGTGGATGTCATTTAATATATATATATATATATATATGTTTTATAAAACATATATCTTATATGTTTTATATAAATTTTATTTTTTTTGTTGTTGTAATTTTAATGTGTTTTAATTTTTTTTGTTAATTGTTTTCTAAATTTTGTATTAAATTTTTATTTGAGGTTTTTTATATATATTTTTAAATGTTTTGAGTTTTTTTCACCTTTTTAAAGGTTTTTGGGTTATAATTTTTTTTACATTTTTCTTATTTTTTTCTCATTTTCTCTTACTTTAGATATATATATTTTTAATTTTATGGTTTTTTTTCCTCTTTAGTTTTTTAGGTTTTTTTTCCTCTTTAGTTTTTTAGGTTTTTTTAATATAAATTTGTTTTTAAATTTTTATTTTTTTTTCATTTTGATTCTTTTTGTTTTCTTATTCTTTTTAGTTTTTAATAGATAAAAAAAAATGAATTTTATTTTTTTGGTAAATATTTAAAAATAGTGAACTATTTAACTACAATTATTTTCTACGTATTGAAGTATTGAAGTAAAGGTCAATTGTTTTCTTTTCCTTAGTTTTTTTAATTTTTAATTTATAAAAATAAAATAAAATTATATTTTTTTGTTAAATATTCAAAAATAATGTTATTTAATTACAATTGTTTTTTATGTATTGAAGTAAAGGTAAACAATTTGTTAAAAATGGTGTTTTCCACTATATTTTAAAACTATGGAACTATAAATTAATTAAGGAGACACAATTATATGAAAAATCTTAATTTCAAAAAAGTAAATGGTAAAAAATATTTTTAAGATTGAAAGAAGTATGGAAAAATGACTAAAAACACTGTTGAAAAAAAAATAAAAAATTTGAAAATAGATAAAAAATAAGCATTAAAAAATTATATTGTGGAAATATTATGGATCAGAAAATTTAAAATGTCAAAATACCACCTAAAAAGGGAGGGGGGTGCTACCGGTAGCACCATTTTTAAAAACGAGACAAAAAATGTGACCCTTGAAAAAATGAGAACTCGACAAACTTCTCGTTAAGTTGGTAATATTGTTTTTTATGGTACTCACACCATTTTCCCATGTACTTCTGTGTCTTTTCATTGCCCTTCTTGTGTTGTGGCTTGGACTGGTTGTCCTAAGGGTGGCCATCTCGACTTGGTCCCTTGCTAGGTGGGTTGGTGTCGCCTTTTCCCTACTTCGGCTGTGAGGGGTTTGCAGATCCAAACTCTCGCCTTTTCTGCTTAAATATCTGCTCGATCTTGACCGTGTATCTATAAGTCGTGCCCAATGAGGCGATGTCCAAAAACTCCATTTATGTTTGAATGTATATATGCAAACAGTGGCGGTATTTGAGAACCATATGACACTTAGAGTCTTTGATACCCAACTTGGTGCACAGGTTATGGAAAATATTGGTGAAATTTGGTATTGTTTGGTCCCTTTCTTGACATAGGGTGGTCCATCTGGTGTACTGGTTCTCATAGCTTCCAACAGGGTAGTATTGTTCTTCAATGGAATCCCGGAAGGAATCTCATGTAGGGGCCACCACAAACATTGCAGATTCCTCTACGGCCCTTTGCTCAGATTAAGTATCCCACCAGTCTTTAACATGGGGAACGACCTTGAGGACTGCAAAAATGATTTTTTCCTTATCGCAAAAATTATGGATCGAAAAATACCCTTCAAGCAGATTCAACCATTTATCTACAACATCTACATATATCGGTCCTTCAAATAATGGAATATAAAATTTCCTCTGGGAAGTCGCCGAAGGATCTGCGTGAAGTTTTCCATCATTCTGTTCATTTGCCGTGTGAAGGCTTCCTCGAGCAACATTTTAATAGGATCTCTTGCTCCATCATATTTATTTTCATCCTGCAATGGATCGATTGGTTCGAGTCCCAAATTATTGTTCGAGGATCTCCTGCAATGGCTCGATTGGTTCGAATCCCAACTTCTTGTACCCAAATCTTGTTGGGGACATGCACAAAGAAAAATAAATGAAGAGCAAACTACTTTGATACCACTAATCTGGATTTATGAGCAGAACGAATTGATTAATAAACTGAATACAATAAACAAAGAGATATTAAGAATAACACAGATATCCAATGAACAACATCTTCTATTGAATAATGAAATAGGTTGAAAATGTAAATCTACAGAACTGAAACACTTGCTCGAATGGTGGTAGTTATCTCTGAGGAGAGATGTGGTTGTTACTTGCATCTGTCTGAGAAGGATGGATCACAATGAGGCTCCAAAGGTATTTTTTATATTACTCATGAATGTAAAAACCATAGACATCCAAAATCCTAACCCTAGAAGGTGAAATTCCAAAAGTCATGTGGGCCCCTATGGGTGAGTTGGTGTAAGTTGGTACCTCAACTTCCCAGGGTCGTACCTTTTGCATCCGACCTCTGTTTTAGGCGTGTGATAGCCCATTAGAAAGGTATTTCAGAGAACTACACATTATGCCATCAAAATATAACTCTGTCCATGGATTGACTATGGTGATCCAAAAAAACAAATTTTAGGGCCCCAAAACGGCCCTGGAAGTACAAGACGATGTGTTGACATGAAAACATACACAATAAGCTATTTGGATTAGGCGAGAGGCCACCAGTATCCACCTGGATGATGTGTGGGGTTTCATACAGCTCTATAAGTGTAGAACCCACAATTACGAAGAAGTACAGAAGAACGTGTTGAACAAAAATGGACAAGAGGAGCCAATTGGAATAGGTGGGTGGCCACCAATATCCACTTGGATCACTCCTCTTGACAGTTTTTAGTTCAACATGTTTCTCTGTAATGATGACCTTTTTTTGTAATTATGGGTTCTTCACTTCCAAGGCTATCCTAAATCCATACATAGCATCCAGGTGGATATTGGTGGCATCTCACCTATTCCAACTGGCTTATTTTGGAAATTTTCATGTCAGTACATCTTTATGTACTTCCAGGGCCATTTTGGGGCCCTAAACAGTGTTTTTTTGGCTTGTCATAATCAAAATATAGAGAGAGTCATCTTTTGATGGCATAATGTGTATTTCTCAAAAATACCCTTCCAACGGGATTTCACACGCCTAAAACGGAGGTCGTATGCAAAAGTTACGACCCTGGGAAGCTGAGTTACCAACTTACCCATCGGGGCCGACATAACTTTTGGTGTTTCATCTCCTAGGGTTATTTTTTTGGATGTCTAGGGTTTTTTCATTCATGAGTAATGTTGAAAAGGAATCTAGAGCCTCATTGTAATCATTTTTCTCAGACGGATGTGCGTAGCAACCACATCTCTTCTCAGGGATAAATACCACCATTTGAGCAAGTTGTTTTCAGTTCTGCAGTTTTACATTTTTAGCCAATTTTATTTATTCAATAGAAGTTATGGTTCACTGAATATATATTGTTTTTCTCCATATCTCTATGTTATTATATTCATTGTGTTAGTCATTTTGTTCCGTTCATAAATCTGGATTGAATAGTGCATAAGTTTCATTCTTATCCCAAAATTGAACCCTTTACCATCATCTTTATTTCTCTCTTTTATATTAGAAGAGTTCAAAACAAACTTAATTTTTTTCTATAACTAAAAGTAGTTATCTTTTTATAATGGGAAATTAACAAAAATGTTTGATACCAAACTATATTAACAAAATACATAAAATGGAAATAGTTTTCTTTTAACAACTAACTGTTCAATTTTGAAATTATGTGTGGAAAACTAATATTTTATATTCCATATTCATCCAGGTCATTATTTTAACACCTGTAAAAAAACAAAAAGGAAATAATAAAAATTAATAAAACATAAAGACAAAATTAGAGTTGTTACAGAATTTTAAATTTTGTAGCTACTCATTTATTAATGAAAATTAAACAAAACCAAAAAAATAAAATAAAGAAAATGTTTAACTCATACCATTGAAATAAAACACCTTAATCATTGAGCATTATGGGGTAAAGTATTAATTTTTGAATTAACGAAAATGTTAACTCCCAACGAGTTGATAGTAACTGACTCTCCTTTTTTGTCATGCTTGGAACTTGAATCTTGTCTTCTTTGGATTTCCACCAATGATTTGTTTCCTTCCCTAAGTAGTCAGTTTTCCAACTCCAGATCAATTATATTTTCTTGTAGTACAAGAACTACTGAATAATATTTATTTTTCCAGAAGGAAACTTCCAAATTTGGATCAGTTTTAGTTTTTCCCTTCTCAGATTCCTCGACAACCTTTTCAAACATTTCCTCCATTGTATGCAAAGAAAATTATTGGGGAGAAGAAACTTCATGATTTTTCACCAATTCTTCATCTTCAATTTGAACAAGAGAACTGACATTAGAAGATTTTCTATATTTGTTTCTGAGCATTCTAGAAATTTGCCTTCCTTGAAGTTTGTTCATGAAATTGGTTAACTTCTTAGAATCATCATTCTTTTAAAAAACATGAGGATTTTATTTTCTATCACATTCAGATGAAATAGAGTCAACTGCAGTCTAATTAGATGCTTCAGAAGAAACCTAGGGTATTTCTCTTAAAACGATTGACTCTGGTTTGAAGTTAAACCTTAAAGATTGGCTGCATGTAACCCTCGCAACATTTTGTTGAGAGACAGAAACATGTGGGTGAGAAAGGACATTATCCTTTATACGAATAAAATTTTCACACTCTACCTCAGAATTGTGATTTTATAAATTCGACTCAAGGTTATCCTGAAAATGATTTCTCTTAATAAAATCCTCCCAAGAATCATTATTATGTTTTAACTGAGACTCCATCAAAATTTTAACTAAACCATGATGGAAAACATTGATTTTTGAACTAAGATGTTTCCTCTGGTAAAAATGAGCCATTTTTGAAAGGCTTTTAAGCAAGAAAACCAAAATATTAACTCATAATCCATGAAAACCATCAACATATGAAAGTGGTATATAAAGAAAAGACTATATTGGCCTTCGCAGGTCATAAAACCTTTGATAATTCCTAAAATAAAATTCCATTTTTCTTTCACTAGGGAGATAAGCATACCTTTGTAATCATATTTTCACTAGGGAGAAATTAAGATTTCTGACCAGGGGGTTTCTTTAATTCTTTTAGTATTAGACCAACATTCCCCCTTTAATGGAAACTTGGTCCTTCTGGATATCATTTCCTCATTTATATATAACTTGATATCTCCAACCTTGGAATATAAGCCATTAAAACTCAATTCAAAAGATTTAGTAACATGTGAATTATAGCCATTAAACATCCGCAAGAAATCTAACCAACCAACTTTTTGAAATGTCGAATAATAGTCTTCGTTAGCTTCAATAAGTTCAATGCCAGGTTTGATTCTAGATATCATACCCATACTGAAAATTTAATGCAACTCAGAATAACTCTCATGGAAAGGTAAGAAACCCTCGCCCACAGGTAAAAGCCTTCAACTCTCAGGGTAAAACAAAATCGAAATAACTCAAACCCTTTGATAGAGTAATCCTATCATGAATTGAGATGTGTAATCAATTCATAGTAATGGCGAGGAAGGAAAGTACCAAACATGGAGGAAGATTAACATATATTTGAAAAGATCACCTATTTGCATGATGTATGAAAAATCATAAGATTGTAGTGATAAATTAAATCCATTAAAATCCGTAATGACGAGGTACAAACTCAATTGATCACCTTTTGTTTTGAGTTTTGAATTAACATATTAACCTCATTTATGATAATGACAACCTTGATTAATATTCGAAAAGATAACTTAAGTATTCATAGATATAGCTAAAGGTCAATATAATTTTGAAAATCTTAAATGTTTTCAAAACAAAAGACTTAGAGAAACAATATAATCATGAATTTGGGAATTTTTACAAATATTGTAGCTCATATATAACTTGTAAAAAATAATGCAGATGAGAAAAATAACCAAATATATGTTGATCAAATGACCTGGAAATAAAAATGAAAACAACCAAGAAATAAGATATCATTAAAATATAGATGAAACCCCAAAGGATTTGGGAGCACGATCAACAAAATTTTCAAATAACTAAAAATAAAAATCAAGTGAAAACATGATGATATTTCAAAAAACAATTAAAGCTTTTTATTTTCAAAATGAAAAAAATATATAAATGAAGGGTCCCAAATTTATTTATATCACATGCAAAATTTGGGAGGTTGTTGTCTGCTACAATAAATGGAAACACGTTGTTGAAACCAATTATATTTGTATATAAGTCAAAGAAAAATATATCAAATTATAAGAAATAAGGAAAATTTATTGAATGTAGATAGATTATTTTTCTAACTAGTTTGTAAAGAATAAGAAATAAAACAATATTAATACTCTTTCACTCTATCTCATTGGAGGGGATAAAGGGCGTTTATTAATTTTATAGTTGGGACAGGAAGCTTTTGATTGGACTAATAAGTAAAGTTTATATATCATGTTAGGATTGAAAAGTTTAACTCAATGTACTTGATATTTCTCTGCTTCCAGTAGGCATGTTCAGTACCCCAACGAAGTTACCTTAATATCATATAAGCCTTGACCCGCTTCCAGTAGGCATGTTCAGTACCCCAACGAGTTAGCATATACTTCCCACATCCTCATTGTTTTTTTGTTTTTTTTTATTCTTTATTATATTTCAACTTTTGTGTTTATAAAATGCATTTGATCAATGACGATAATACAGGGGTGATATAGAGAATTTTTTATATTTCTATGCATGAAAGAAAACTAAACTGTTCATCTTATGATATGTTATTTCCCAACCAAATATTTTTAATTTTAGGGAAAAAAATAATCCAAATAGACTTTGCTGTAGAGTATTTTCCTTGTTAATATTTCTTTAAAAATATAAGTTAGTCATAAGATTTATCTTTTAAAGCATTTTCCCATTTCAAACAATCTAAATTAATCTCTCTCTGTTCTAAAATGGATTTCAAAGACAACCGATAAGCAGGTGTATTAATTTGTTATATAAGATTGGAAATCAAAACATAACCAAAATTTAATATGAGAGGACATAAATAAACAAACTTAAAAAAAAAATGAAATATCAAAACCAAAATGTCAAAAACAAAACAAATATATTTACAGTTATTTACAAAGATTGAAGTGTCTTTTAGGAAAAATATTTTTTGAGAATCAACACATTTACAGGAAAAGATTCTTTTATGCCTTCAAGAGTTTGTAAAATAAAGGTAGATGGGCCAACTTTTTTAGCAACCTGAAAAGGACCTAACCACTTCTTTTGAAATTCCGTATGTTTACCTTTATCCTCATGTGCTTTATCCCATTTGAAGACTAAGTCACCAACTTCGAAATTTTTGTCACCTACAAATATACTATCAAACCATTTCTTAATGATAATTTGATGATTGGAAAAAGTATTCTTAGCCTTATTCCTCACTTCCTCTAGTTTGAAAATATGATTTGTACGATATTGTAGACTAGAGCAAGGTTGTTCCTCAATGAATTGTACTAAATCTAGGGATGGTATGTAAATATTTGGTGGAAGAATAGCCTCCTTCCCATAAACTAAAAAGTAAGGGGAAGTACCCAACGACGATTTATAAGTAATTTGATCTGCCCCCAATGTGTAAATTAATGTTTTGTGCCAATTTTTGTAGTTATCACCGATAGTTTTCTTCAAAAAATTTCAAAATATTTTTAATTGTTGATTTTTCTAAACCATTAACCTGAGGATAATAATTAGCAGAGTGTTTTATTTTAATTCCTTTCTGAAGTGCATATTCCATAAGTGACAAAGAAGAAAAATGAGTTGCATTATAAAAAACTAATGTACATGAGAGACCAAATCTTGTAATAATAAACTGATCTAAGAATGAAATTACCTGATCAGTTGTAATTGATTTCAAGGGAATGGCGTCCACCCATTTCGTAAAATAATCGGTGGAAGTAAGAATATACCTATGTTGTTTGGAAGAGTTAGGGAAAATTTCACCAATAATATTGAATCCACATTGCTCAAAAGGTTGTTCAATGATCATAGGAAACAAAGGTAATGCTGGTTTCTTATCTCGTCCGGCTAAAATTTGACAGATTTTACATTTTTGAACATATGAATGAGAGTATTTAAACAAGGTCGGCCAGTGATATCCTTTAGGTAAAATATTTTGTGTGGTTGTATCACCCCCGAAATGACCACCTGCAGTTCCATCATGTAGGTCAAATAAAAATTTATCAGCCTCGTTTTTTTAAACATCTAAGTAACATTAAATCATAATTCTTTTTGAAAAGAACATTGTTGATGAGTTGATATTGTGTGACTTTTATTCTTAAAGTGCGTTTCTTTTTAAAATCCAAATGAAAAGGTGTAGTACCATGAGTTAGATAATAAATTAAATTTGAATATTGTTTATCATGAATATCGGGAGTAACACATACATGGTGTACATTCTCAGTGTCCTTTACATTTTCTGCATTTTCCAATGTAATTGTCGATGGTTTCATTTAATAAACTGCATTAACCTTGACCTCGTACATTTTTTGCAGGTTTTATCTCTAAATCATATTCTTGTAATGTTGTTACCAAATTTTCTCTCTTATCTCCTAAATCTTTCTGAATAAGCATGCTTCTAACTTAAGGGTGTGGAACTATTACTTTGGTGTGATATTTGATGAGGAAAGGTCTAATATGTTTGATGGATTTCAAAACTGCATAAGCTTGTTTTTCAACTTCAGTATAATTTAATTATGCTCCTTATAATGTTGAGCTTTCAAAATCAATTGTTACGTCTATATCTTGATCTTTTTTTGTGATAACATAAATGCATAAGATCGTTCAAAGGAAAATGTATAAAGAAAAAAATATTTATTGTAATTAGGAGAAAGCAAAGAAGGTGCTTGAATGATTGTTTTATTTATATAATTGAAATTTTATTTTTTGATTGTATTCCACTTGAATATCATGTCTTTTCTAATCATATGTTGGAGAGGTAAGATTGTTTGTGTGAAATTAGGGACAAAATGCTTCACACGATTAATTTGTCCAAGAAAAGACTGCATATATTTTTTTATTATGAGGAAAAGGAATTTCGGATATATTATTAACTCTAGAAGGATCAATTGAAACACCTTCCTTGGAAACTGTGAATCCCAAAAATTTACCTTATTGAAGAGAAAAAAATTATTTTTTAGGATTTAAATAAATTCCATACTTACGACAACATTCAAAAACTTGTTTAAGATGAGAAATGTGATATGAACGATTCTTGGAATAAATTGTTATGTCATCTAGGTAAAAAAAAATAGATTTATTGATTAATCCTCAAAGAACAATATCCATAGCTCATTGAAAGGTTGTGCCTATGTTGACTATAACAACCCTCCCGTTTTGTCACGACAACAAGCCTCATATAACAAGTGATTTTTTTTATTTTTATTTTTTGGTGTGTGCATGTGTAGAAGGGTAATAAAGACATTATAATCAACGTTGTAACACGATGACATTCTTGACGCAAGAAAAATGCGCAACAACAACATGATGACCAAACCTAGAAGCACATCAATCAACCAGAAGCAATGTTTGACATTCAACTGACAAGATTAAAAATGACTACCCGCTCATCCTACCTTGCAATGATTAGAACCTCCAAGACACATAAGCAATGCTCAAGCCCAGGTTCTCATTGATTTTGACCATTTAAGGTCTCAGGGCTAGCGATTGTTCTGAGGAACAAGGAGGTGTCTACATCCCACCCCAAACAACAAGTCCAAGCTTGACGAAGCTAATGACAACATCAAGATCATCCAGGAGACTACACTCCACAATAATCAATTCTATAAATCTTTCAAAAATAATTAAAGTCGACCCTTAAAGTAATTTGCATAAGGTAGACATTGAAACACTTTATTTATGCCCATATTGAAAACTATGTTATTTTATATAAAGTCGCTTATTACACACTTACACTCTGAATTGTTACAATAAGGGAATCCATTGAAAGTACTATCTAAAGGAAGTATAACTTTGACTACATACTTCCAATAAAAATCCAAATCTTAAAGGTTTTCAAAAATAATTAAAAGGTATTTTATTGAACTAAAAATTGACATATCTGACATTAGAATCTAATGATAAACTATAAATTTGAAATCTCACCTCCAATAAAATCTTATATCCTTTTAATAATATAAAAATACAACCCAAGTATTTTACTTAGGAAAAATATTGAAATATTAATTTCTTGTCCACAATTACGTCCAATAGTGGTATCGCAATCACCGGTAAAACTAAGTCTATTAGAGGATAGTCGTCTAGCAATGTTAGTGCTACACTAAACATATTATATCGCTGATATTTAAATAAATTGAAATCGCAAACAATATAGATCTGATATAACTCTAAGTTAAGTATCAACAAGCTAAACAAAGTGCACTTTGAATTTAACAATACTATATTCTATCACAATTCATCATTGCTAAACAAGAAATGGAGGAATGCTGTAAAAATTAATAGTCCAACACATACGTTGTCCAGAAAGGCACTGTTGTCATGGAAGCTGTAAAAATAAGGGTAATAATAATGATTTGCTAATCGCTGAGGGCATCAACAGTTCGCTGAGATGGAGCACTCAGAATTTCTCTGAATTTCCCTTCCCCTTCTTCTTTGTCGCTGAGTTAAAGGAACCAGAAAAGGGGTTGAGTTCAACTCACTCACTAAACGGTTGAGTTTGGGAGCTCACAGGTGGAACGCTGAAGTAAGGGATGACATCAAATTCATGGGTACAAACGCAGACTCTAGAATTTAATAGTAACGTAGAATTTAATTGTGGGCATGACATATTTTATTTCGTTTATCCAAAATAGTGTATAAAACAAAACGCAGACACAAACAAAAAAACACAGGAAAAAGGAATAATGCAATAATAAAATGCAGAATGAAACACCAACCAAACGCAGAAGGAATAATAAAACACAGAAGGAAGAATGAAATGCCAACCAAACGCAGAAGGAATAATGCTCCTCATGAATGATAAAACGCCAACAACAATTAACGCAGGAAAAGGGATAAGCTGATAGAACATGGATGTAAGGATGGATGAAGGGCGGAGTTACTTTGCCAAAATCAAGTGATGAACACATAGGATGAATTCACCATCGATCGATAATTACTCAGAGTTAATTTCTCCGTTAAAACTGATGAAGACGCAGAGTTTAATTTGGCCATTATCAAATGATGAATCAGACAGAAATGAATTCGCCCTTAAATGATATTTACACAGTTAAATTCGTCAGTTAAGTGATGAAGACACAAGGCTAGATTGGCCATTATTCATTGATGAACAGACAGAAACCAATTCGTCAGTAAATAATAATTACACAGTTAAATTTCACTAGATAAGTGATGAAGATGCAAGGTTAAAAGAAAATGCTCAATAAGAATTTGCCCAGGTGTAAATTCACCCCATGACTTAACACATGTATAAAATCGCCCCAAAATTTCGCCCAGAAAAGTCAAAGAAATTCGCAGAGAAGGAATGTAAAACGTCATCCAATGAATTAACATGTCAAGGAGTGGGCCTCTAGGCTAGCTAAACTCATCTTACAATAAATTAAAGTCCAGAGGTACAACAAATTGTTTATAAAATTTAACATTTAGCAATCGTCGAATGATATCCAGAGTTTCAGCAAGCGTTATATAAATACAACATTACCAAATCGTCGAATGAAGTTGGAAGGTACAACAAACGTTATATAAAACTTAACATCAATTTACTTTTCCAATAAATAAACAGATCCAAGCATAAGTCCTAATACCACCTACCAAACAGAAATGAAGAGCATATCGTTCGCTAATCGCCCGCTCTGAATGACATCCACACTCTCCATGCAACTCCCACTTGTCAACCGACAAGACTTCACCGGTACCTCCCAGCCAACTCTAGGGGTACTCTTCTTCCCCCTTAGCCCCCCGAGCCGAAAAGGGGCCACACACACTATCCAAAGATTTTGTCTAGCTCCTAGCTCTCCTCGCAAGGTCGAGCTACCACTCCTCTCTGAGCTGGGTATCCCAACTCCCACAAGTAAATCAGTCAAGTCGATATTTTTGTAGCGTAAATATACACAAGCAGAAGATGGACCTTCCTCCTTGTCCTCCCTTTATTTTATAGAGTTTCGAACTTCCTTTCTTTCCTAAAATCTCATTTAATTAAAGTTTTAAAAATAAATTCCTAAAAATTCCTCTCTGTACAAGTGTCCCCCATCCCCTACAATCCTCCATGAATTAATTTATTTAATTAAGTAATTATCTTTATTTTCCTCACCCACCTAGAGTTACTTATAGAATCACTCCTAGGTGTCCCCAAATTCTCTTACAGGTTTTAATAGCTTTCCCTTTTATTAAATTGCTAATTCAGTTTAAATCTAGAAGCTCTTAAATGGTAGATTCTTTACTAAGTTGACTTTCCTCTTTTTCCCTTAAGTTCCCCTTTTCCCCTTTTTATGTTACCTCTTTTCCCTAGTTTCCCTTTTTTTTTATTTTCCCTCTTTCCCCTTTTACTTAGAACTCAAAAAGGCAGGTCCGAAAATTAATCCTTTTTCCCTTTTCTTATTTAATTAGTATACTTTAATTTATTAAGGTAATAAAACAATTAATTCCCTTTTTAAATTTTGATCCAACATAATTTTACCTTTTTTTTTTNAGCTCTTAAATGGTAGATTCTTTACTAAGTTGACTTTCCTCTTTTTCCCTTTTTATGTTACCTCTTTTCCCTAGTTTCCCTTTTTTTTATTTTCCCTCTTTCCCCTTTTACTTAGAACTCAAAAAGGCAGGTGTGAAAATTAATCCTTTTTCCCTTTTCTTATTTAATTAGTATACTTTAATTTATTAAGGTAATAAAACAATTAATTCCCTTTTTAAATTTTGATCCAACATAATTTTACCTTTTTTTTTTAATAAATTAAATTTCTTACTCCCTTCATGTTACAAGATTTAACGAAGATCATAATTATTATTTAAGTTGTTTTTATTTTTATTATTTTTACTACTATTTTTTTTTTAGAAGACAAAATTTTACCACTAGCACAATTTAGACTTAGGCCTTAAATTTCGTACTGGGCGACATTTAATTAGGGAAATTGTTTTAAAAATTACTTAACATGTTATTTGTCTTAAGGCCATCTAGGTTCATCCCTCTATCATCAACAACGCGACGTTCCCTTCAGGACACACTAGGTGCTCCAAGGGTGCCACTCACCTCATTTGTTCCTTTGGGCGACGTGCCCTTAAGGACACACTACATGCTCCAAGGGTGCCACTCGCCTCTTGACTGATTTGGTAGACATCAATAACCCCTGGAGTCAACACTCCGCTAGGTGAACTTGTGGGAGACTAAGGGATTCTAAGGAATAAGGACCCCACCTTATTGTGCACCCTTTAGAATCATCGTGAGCGACTGTCGCAATCTGCCCACACGGCATCGTGGGTCCTCTCGAACTAGGAAATCGTTAACCTACAGTTCGATCCATGGTGGGAGTGCTAGTAGGTTGTGGCAGGGCTGTTGTCCACACCTCTCCCTCAACCTCTCTGGTAGTCACGTGTGACCCCTTTACTCCATATGTGAGTCTGGTCGGCAAGCTATCGTCAGCCTGCATCATCAACAAATCATGTCAGAACATATCCATATCATATCATCTAGTCAGATGCACTAATATCAC
>SNQJ01S0060771.1:44446-66301 GCA_010110895.2 Picea sitchensis | reverse complement strand
CTAGTCTCACTAGAGTCCTGGTCTGACCCCCACTAACAAGCTCCTCCTCCGCTATGAGGGCCTTCTGGATGACATCATGCAAGGTTTGAGGCATCAAAATCCTAACCTTTGCATGTAGGCTACTGTTAAGGCCGAAAAAAAACCTATTGACCTTAAGTTTCTCAGTGTTAAGGTGCGGAGCATACCGGAGCAGCTCCATAAAATGGGCCTCATACTTAGGCACCGTACGACCTCCCTGTGGTAAGGCATTGAACTCATTGAGTTGATGCCCAATGAATTCCTCTGAAAGGTACCTCTCTTGGAACCATTCCTCGAACAATTCCCATAACACGTCTTCGACGGCCATGTTCAGTTGCGGTAGGAGCGTCTTCCACCATAGAAGAGCGATCCCCTTCAGTTGAAAGACCGTCATGCGGACCTTCATGTTGGAGGTATAATTGTGAAGTGTGAATCACATTGTCATGTTCTCCAACCATGCCTCAGCGGTTGCGTCATCCGAGGCACCAAAGAAATCAGGAAATTTGACCTTCTTGAGTTCACGGTAAATGCTACCATTATCGACCGGAGCACGTGGTGGAACCTCAGCGGGTGTTGGCGCCCTGGCCTCATCTCTGTCCAAACGGCTAATCAGTACCTCGGACATGCGCTGAAAAGATATCATTATTCCAACTACATCACCAACTGCTATCTCCTCCTGTCCAAAAACCTTCTTGTCTCCCTGGGAGTTAGATCCCTTAGGCGTGGATGCTACTAGAGGCATCATGCCTCCTCCCCTAGCACCCCGTCGTCTACCTCCGCAACATCCTCTAACCATGATTACCTGCACGCACACAAGTCAACTCGATCAGCAATAGTATAATCAATCATATCAACAAAATTCGTAGCGTTCCCAAGTTACGGGTTGAACCTCACTCTGATACCACATGTAACAACCCTCTCGTTTCGTCATGACAAGCCTCATATAACAAGTGAAATTTTTAGTTTTATTTTTAGTTTTATTTTTTTGTGTGTGCATGTGTAGAAGGGTAATAAAGACATTATACTCAATGTCATAACACAACAACGTTCTTGACGCAAGAAACTCGCGCAACAACAACATGATGACCAAACCTAGAAGCACATCAATCAACTGGAAGCAATGTTCGACATTCAACCGACAAGATTAAAAATGACTACCCATCCATCCTACCGTGCAATGGTTAGGACCTCCAGGACACATAAGAAACACTCAAGCCCAACTTCTCATCGATTTTGACCATTTAAGGTCTCAGGGCTGGCGAATGTTGACACAGTAAGATGACACGACCACACCACCTCGCGCTCTCCTGCTCACAGGATCGATCTCATTCACATTCATGAGGCGAAGAAGCTCCTTTTGATTCCTCTGTGGAATCTCTGCTAAAAACTCGATCCACAGGTCCTTCACATTCACCTGCATGGTCTTCTGCACCTAACCGTGGTTGTCCCCGACTCAGTTTCAGGGTTCGGGGTTTTGTCCTTCTTGATGTCGAGGGTCACTGTCCTCTCGAATCCCCGATCACCGATGAGCTCTCTTCCGGCCTTAGCCCCTCCTAGCTATGCCCTCTGGTCCATATGACCGCTATCTATAAGACCGCAGCTTTATATCCTCCTATCGAGGTTTTTGGCTTCAAATTCCCGATGCACCCCAATTCCCATTATCCCTCTAGGCTAAGCTCGTGGTCCACGTGACCTCTATCAAACAAGACCCCAGCCCTGTGCCCTCATCGGGGTTTCATACCTTCCATTGCCAAAGTGAAATAATCCTCAGGATTCATGATCCCTCGAATCCTGATGCACCCTTCATGGGTTAGCCCTCCTAGCTAGGCTCTTGGTCCATATTACCGCTATCCCCGTGACCTCAGTATTATCCCTCGTTGGGGTTTCGGGGTTTTCAATGCCAAAATGCAATTGGTCACGGGATTCCCGATCCTCCAAATCCTGACTCTCCGCTATGCTGACAACTGGCCCACACAATGGTGCTCCCCACTTCTCTGATATACTGACAGTTGGCTTCCACTTATCAGGGTTCCGGACTTTGTCGTCGTCGGGATTCTCGATATCCCGATGACCCAAACGCCGATCAATGGCTTCATGTCGGGACTTCCCCTGATGGCTCTGATTTCTGCCACGCATCCTCTCCAAATGGACAGTTCGGATCACCTCTCTAGATTTCGAAACTTTTGATGTCCCAACTCTTTCGACCTCGAGAACTCCGATGCACCAAAGTACCGACAGGCTCTCGATCTCCGCCACGTGTCCCAACTAACGAACGGTCTAGATCTTCCCGATATTTCGAGACTTGAAGTGCCTCGACTTTCTTTACCTCAGGAACTCCGATTTCCCGATGCCGAATATCCCGACTCTCGATGGATTTTTGACACCTGTCTCCCAAATGGACAGTTCAGATTTGTGTCAGGGTTTTCACTATGGAGTTCCCCAATCTCTTGCCCATGGGAATGTCGATATGCTGATGGCTAAAGTCCCTATGGTAAACCTCGTGCAGCTCCTGTCTGATGCGACGGCTGACGGTTATCCACTCAAGATCTGACACCCCAGATTCGTTCTCCTACACACTCCACAGACTAAACTCTGATCATATTCTCCCAATCCAATGGCTAACGGGATTCTGTGTGAACATGCGACGGTCCACAATCTCCTCTTCTGTGCGCTTCTCCTGACGCCTTCCTGGATGTGTAAACCAGCGGTCCAGATCCCTTTTCTCCATCGATCCGATGGCTACTGTGCTCCCTCCCGAGCTTCCTGCGCATTTTCTTCCTATCTTGGGAGAACTCCAAGTTTCCCAAAGGCTTCAACCTTTGTCTTCTTCTCTTCCTCTGCGAGCTCCTTTTACCTTGAGCCTCGCCAACACGTGTAAAAACATTGTTCCTCCCGAGATTTTCTTCAAATCTTTGAAGATTTGATCTCTACCTCCTATAGAGTCTTCGCACATACACCACACCATCTCTCCTGAGCTTCTCAAACGCTCAGACCCTAAGGGGTTTTATCTTCAACTTCCTTCTCCCATAGATGGAGAATACTTGGATTCCCTCCTGGCTATCCTTCACTCCAGTAACCTCTTACTAAGCCTTTCAGGGTGTTCAGCAACCCTGTGAGAATCCCTCTGTGGATCCTTCCTTCAGAATACAGAACTCAAAAGAGTTCTCTTCTCTTCTTTGTGCCTGTCTGCACACCGTCTCTATGCCCTCCTGGAAGAGTATCTTCCTCCATAACTTCCAACAGTTTTGTCTTCCTCCTCCTGTGCACCTATGCACTTGCTCAATTCCCACCTGGCAGAGCTCTCAGAATCATCAGTGATTCCGGTCCTCTTCTCGAAACTCCTCAACATAAGTCTTCTCTTTGTGCACTCCTTGCACCTGCTTAATGCCCACTTGGCAGATATTCATATAACTCCTCAGAGCTTCTGTCTGAACTTGCAATAGAGTTCCTCCAACTGCACCTTGTGCTTATGCTCAATGCCCACTTAGCATGGCTTCACAGAATCCACAACAGAATTTTGTCTGCAACTGTGTCTCTCATACATAGCCTTACCTCCAAGGTATTCAACAACCTTGAGGTCTTCACTCCTGAGTTGATGATTCCATCTCATGTGCCACAACACGTCTCTGTCTGACTCTGCAGAGTTCAAAAATGCATCCTCTGTGCACGGCTCTCAGAACCTGCAGTGTTCTTTCACACCCTCCTAGTGTGAAGCCTCAAAAACCTTCACCTGAAATCAAACAGACTCCCTGCAAATGATCACACATACATACATTCACATCATATAAAAGAACACTCACATACATTCACATAACACATAGTAATGCAGGAAAAATTGCTTCTGTCTATATTAAAATGGCAAATGCCTATAATTACAAGGTGTTCTTGAGCTCTCTCTGGCTCTTCTCTTCTCTCTTTCGACTAACTACCAAAATGAGATATGAAAATCTCTTTTACGTGAGGGTCTCTTCGAGCACTTCCCTCCAATCTATCTACCCTATTCAATTACATTGAATGGGATGTCTAGTCCAGAATCTGGATCTAGATTTCAGCCATACAGACATTAATGGCCGATCTTCCCAAGGCCCGCACAAAGGCACGGCTCCTATGGCTCAATAGCCTAAGCATTTAATTACATTCAATTTCAAATTTGAATGAGGACTGCGCCTCTATCTTCAACTCTAAATGCACATGCTTGACGTGGCTGGATGGCTGGCTGGATGACGTGGAGAGATGCTCCTGCATCAAACTCCTCAGCTACAAAATTCATGAGCTTCTGCTCATGAGCTTTCCATCTCAGCTATTGGAAGTCCTCCTGGATCCCAAACAAATATCTGGAGTTGTTCATCCACTCCATTTTGATGCTGCTGCTGCTGCTGCTTCTCTTCTACCCAGCCTCTCCTCGCTGGCCATTTCTACTAATCGGATCATCAACTCCATGATCTCTTTGATCACCTCGTCCATCTGCTCCCATGGTTGGCTCTGTTTTTGCAGTCTCCTCAACTACAAATTTTTTTGGCACATGAGCAGATCATCATGATCTCCCATGCCTTCTTCATCAGTCTCCAACTTCACATGTTGGATGTGCATGCTCTGCACCTTCACCCTCTCTTCCAAGGCTTCAATCTGTTCCCACAGATCAGCAAAACAAATGTTGTCTGCTTCTTCTTCTTTTTCTCCTGCAAACTCCCATGTTACAGTCTTTTCAGCTTCCTGGCTGAAAATACTGAGCCATTCCTCAGAATGCTCATCATCCTCTTCTGCTTATTTTGTTGTCATCTTCAGTGCTACAGCTTCCTCATCTTCCTGGATGAAAATATTGAGCCATTCCTCAGAATGCTCATTTTCTTCTTCTGCTTGGGCAGCTTCCAAAGTCTACTTCAATCCCTCTTCTTTCCCAACAGTCACAGCTGACTATTCTGTTTCTATTGTTGCACCTGCAACACAGATTTCTGCCTCCTCCTGGGCAAGTGGTAGGAATATCTGAATTCCCCCAATCATCAGAAGATCTCTCATATCTTCCCCTGTCAGTTGCACATGCTGATCCAAACTCATTTCTGAGCTCACCTGCTTTGTCAGCTCCTCAGGTTGATTCCAACTCACCTCTGAGTTTATGAGACCCACAGATAGTCTCATCTGCTCATCCCTGCCCACCTGACAATATGGGATTCTTTCGCTTCTCTCCTGGCAGACTATGAGATCAACCGATCCCATATTCATCAGCAACCCCTGCTGAATTGTACTCACCTCCGAGTCCATGAGACTTTCAGATAGTCTTGAATTTTCATCTATGCCCACCTGGCAGTCTTCAAGATCCCGCAGTGACCTCATTTCATTGCCCAGATGCCAATGTGAAATTCCCTGGTTGTCCTCCTAACAGTCCTTGAGATCCCGCAGTGATCTCAACTCGTTGCCCTCCTGGAAAACTGGAATTTCTTCTCTGCCCTCCTGGCAGTTCTTGAGATCCTCAAATGATCCCATTTCATCCTCTTCATCATCGATACCTCTCCCAGTCTCTGGTTCACATACCTGAACCATCTTCTTATCCTACCGTATCCACAGTTCGAGCCTTTCTATTTCTTTCTTTATATAAGCGATCTCTCTCTGCGCTTTTCGGCTCCATAGTTCTGAGTTTTTTCTCCCAACATACCTACGGCCTTCAATAGCCATATTGTTGTCTCTAATCGCTCTCCTAGCAAACCTGCTGATGTCACTCTGCACTAAGAGTTCTACCAGCTTCATCTTCCTACAGTCTCCCTGACTATCTTCTTGATTGTTGCCTACCTACAAACAATCACCACAGAGTCTCCAGTGCTTTGTCTTCTTCCTTCTCGCTTCACCTGAAATATAAAAGTGAAGTTCCCGCTCTGATACCACTTGATGTGTATCAGAGTGCTCTTTACCTCTTACCTCTCTTGCCTGAAATATACAGACAAGAATCAAGCTCTGATACCACTTGACACAGTAAGATGACATGAACACACCACCTCGTTTTCTCCTTCTCACAGGATCGATCTCATTCACATTCATGAGCCGAAGCGTCTCCTTTTGATTCCTCCATGGAATCTCTGCTAAAAACCTGATCCACAGGTCCTTCTCATTCACCTTCACGGTCTTCTGCACCTAACCGTGGTTGTCCCCGACTCATTTCCGGGGTTCGGGGTTTTGTCCTTCTTGATGTCGAGGGTCACTGTCCTCTCGAATCCCCGATCACCGATGAGATCTCTTCCGGCCTTAACCCCTCCTGGCTATGCCCTCTAGTCCATATGATCGCTATCTATAATACCACAGCCTTATATACTCCTATAGGGGTTTTTGGCTTCAAATTCCCGATGCGCCCCAATTCCCGTTAGCCCTCTAGGCTAAGCTTGTGGTCCACGTGACCTCTATCTCACAATACCATAGCCCTGTGCCCTCATCAGGGTTTCAGACTTTCCATTGCCAAAGTGAAATCGTCCTCAGGATTCGCGATCCATCGAATCCCAACGCACCCTTCACGTGTTAGCCCTCCTGGCTAGGCTCTTGGCCCATATGACCACTATCCCCATGACCTCAGGCTTATCCGTCATCGGGGTTTAGTGGTTTTCAATGCCAAAATGCAATTTCTCACAGGATTCCCGATCCTCCAAATCCCGACTCTCCGCCATGCTGACAGCTGGCCCACACAATAGTGCTCCCCACTTCTCTGATATGCTGACAGCTGGCTTCCACTTATCGGGGTTCCGGACTTCGCGATTCCAAATTGCATAAACACTTTGTCATCGGGATTCCTGATATCCCGATGACCCAAACGCAGATCAATGACTTCCTGTCGGGACTTCCCCTGATGGCTCTGATTTTTGCCATGCGTCCTCTCCAAATGGACGGTTCGGATCACCTCTCAGGATTTTGAGACTTTTTATGTCCCAACTCTTTCGACCTCGAGAACTCTGATGCGCCAAAGTATCGATGGGCACTCGATCTCCGCCACATGTCCCAACTAACGGACGATCTAGATCTTCCCGGTATTTCGAGACTTGAAGTGCCTCGACTTTCTCAACCTCAGGAACTTTGATTTCCCGATGTCGAATATTCCGACTCTCGATGGATTTCTGACACCTGTCTCCCCAAATGGATGGTTCAGATTTGTGTCAGGGTTTTCACTATGGAGTTCCCTGATCTCTTGCCCATGGGAATGCCGATATGCCTATGGTTGAAGTCCCGATGGTAAACCTCATGCAATGCCTGTCTGATCTGACGGCTGATGGGTATCTGCTCAAGATCTAATGCCCCAGATCCGTTCTCCTATACGCTCCAGAGACTAAACTCTGATCATATTCTCCCGATCCAACGGCTGACGGAATTCTGTGTGAGCATCCGATGGTCCACAATCTCCTCTTCTGTGCGCTTCTCCTGACGCCTTCGTGGACGTGTAAACCAACGGTCTAGATCCATTTTCTCCGCCGATCTGACGGTTGTCGTGCTCCCTCCTGAGCTTCCTGCACATTTTCTTCCTGTCTTGGGAGAACTCCAAGTTTCCCAAAGGCTTCAACCTTTGTCTTATTCTCTTCCTCTGCGAGCTCCTTCTACCTTGAGCCTCGCCAACGCGTGTAAAAATGTTGTTCCTCCCGATCTTTTCTTCAAATGTTTGAAGATTTGATCTCTACCTCCTGTAGAGTCTTCACACATACACCACGTTGTCTGTCCTAAGCTTCTCAAATGCTCAGACCCTAAGGGGTTTTATCTTCAACTTCCTTCTCCCACAGATGGAGAATACTTGGATGCCCTCCTGGCTATCCTTCACTCCAGCAACCACTTACTAAGCTTTTCAGGGTGTTCAACAACCCTGTGAGAATCCCTCTGTGGATCCTTCCTTCAGAATACAGAACTCAAAAGAGTTCTCTTCTCTTCTTTGTGCCTGTATGCACACCATCTCTATGCCCTCCTGGCAGAGTATCTTCCTCCAGAACTTCCAACAGCTATGTCTTCCTCCTCCTGTGCACCTATGTACTCGCTCAATGCCCACCTGGCAGAGCTCTCAGAATCATCAATGATTCTGGTCCTCTTCTCAGAACTCCTCAACAAAAGTCTTCTCTTTGTGCACTCCTTGCACCTGCTCAATTCCCACTTGGCAGAGCTTCACAGAACTCCTCAGAGCTTATGTCTGAACTCACAACAGAGTTCCTCCAACTGCACCTTGTGCCTATGCTCAATGCCCACTTGGCAGAGCTTCACAGAATCCACATCAGAATTATGTCTGCAACTATGTCTCTCATACATAGCCTTACCTCCAAGGTATTCAACAACCTTGAGGTCTTCACTCCTGAGTTGATGATTCCAGCTCCTGTGCCACAACACGTCTTTGTTTGACTCCGCAAAGTTCAGAAATGCATCCTCTGTGCACGGCTCTCAGAACCCGCAGTGTTCTATCACACCCTCCTGGTGTGAAGCCTCAAAGACCTTCACCTGAAATCAAATAGACTCCCTGCAAATTATCACACATACATACATTCACAACATATAAAAGAACACTCATAGACATTCACATAACACACAGTAATGCAGGAAAAACTGCTTCTGACTATATTAAAATGGCAAATGCCTGTAATTACAAGGTGTTCTCGAGCTCTCTCTGGATCTTCTCTTCTCTCTTTCGACTAACTACCAAAATGAGATATGAAAATATCTTTTACCTGAGGGGATCTTCGAGCGCTTCCCTCCAATCTACCTACCCTATTCAATTACATTGAATGGGTTGTCTAGTCCAGAATCTGGATCTAGATTTCAGCCATACAGACATTAATGGCCGATCTTCCCAAGGCCTGCACAAAGGCACAATTCCTATGGCTCAACAACCTACGAATTTAATTACATTCAATTTCAAATTTGAATGAGGACTGTGCCTCTCTCTTCAGCTCTGAATGCACGCGCTCGACGTGGCTGGCTAGCTAGTTGGCTGACGTGGAGAGATGCTCCTGCATCAACTGTTCTAAGGAACAAGGAGGTGTCTACATCCCACCCCAAACAACAAGTCCAAGCTTGACGAAGCTAATGACAACATCAAGATCATCCAGGACACTACACTCCACAATAATCAATTCTATAAATCTTTCAAGAATAATTAAAGTCGGCCCTTAAAGTAATTTGCATAAGGTAGACATTGAAACACTTTATTTGCGCCCATATTGAAAACTATGTAATTTTATATAAAGTCGCCTATTACACACTTACACTCTGAGAATAAGGGTAATAATAATGATTTGTTAATCGCTGAGGGCATCAACAGTTCGCTGAGATGGAGCACTCTGAATTTCTCTGAATTTCCCTTCCCCTTCTTCTTTGTTGTTGAGTTAAAGGAACCAGAAAAGGGGTTGAGTTCAACTAACTCACTAAACGGTTGAGTTTGGGAGCTCACAGGTGGAACGTTGAAGTAAGGGATGACATCAAATTCGTGGGTACAAACACAGACTCTAGAATTTAATAGTAATGCAGAATTTAATTGTGGACATGACAGATTTTATTTCGTTTATCCAAACGCAGACTGATAATTTTCTTGATAATTTTCAAAAGATTTTTAATTGTTGATTATGCTAAACCATTACTCTGAGGATAATGATTAGCATAGTGTTTTATTTTAATTCTTCTCTGAAGTGCATATTCTGTAAGTTACAAAGAAGAAAAATAAGTTGCATTATCAAAAACTAATGTACTCGGGAGACCAAATCTTGTAATAATAAACCTATCTAAGAATGAAATTACATGATCATTTGTAATTGATTTCAAGGGAATGGCCTCCACCCATTTCTTAAAATAATCGGTGGAAGTAAGAATATACCTATGTTGTTTGGAAGAGTTAGGGACAATTTCACTGATAATATCGAGTCCCCATTGCTCAAATGGTTGTTCAATGATCACAGGATGAAAAGGTAATGTTCGTTTCTTATCTCGTCTGGTTGAAATTTGACAGATTTTACATTTTCAAACATATGCATGAAAATCTTTAAACAAGGTCATCCAGTAATATCCTGCATGTAAAATCTTGTGTGTGGTTGTATCACCCCCAAAATGACCACCTGCAAGTCCATTATGTGTGTCAAATAAAACTTTATCAGCCTCTTGTTTTTCTAAACATCTAAGTAACATTGAATCATAATTCTTTTTGAAAAGAACATTATTGATGAGTTGATATTGTATGGATTTTATTCTTAAAGTGGGTTTCTTTTTAAAATCCAAATGAAAAGGTGTAGTACCATGAGACAAATAATAAATTAAATCTGAATATTGTGAATCAAGATTATCATGAGTAGCACATACTTGTTTTACATTCACAATGTCTTTTATATTATATGCATTTTCAGATGTAAGTGTCGATGCTTTCAGTTAATAACTTGCATAAACCTTGACCTCATACATGTTTTGCAAGTTTTATCTCTAAATCATATTCTAGTAATCATGTTACCCAATTTTCTCTCTTATCTCCTAAATATTTCTAAATAAGCATGCTTCTAATTGAAGAGTGTGGAACTAATACTTTGGTGTGAGATTTGATTAAGAAAGGTCTTAAATGTTTCATGGATTTGAAAACTTCATAATCTTGTTTTTCAACATCAGTATAATTTAAGTCTTCACCTTGTAATGTTGAGCTTTCAAAAGCAATTTTTACCTCTATATTTTGATCATTTTCCCGTGATAATATAGATGTGTAATATCGTTCAAAGGAAAATGTATAAAGAACAAATTCTTTATTGAAATTAGGAGAAAGTAAAGAAGGTGCTTGAATGATTGTTTGCTTTATAGAATTTAAATCTTCTTTTTCGATTGCATTCCACTTGAATATCATGTATTTTCTAATCATATGTTGGAGAGGTAAGACTGTTTGTGTGAAATTAGGGACAAAACTCTTCACAAAATTATTTTGTCCAAGAAAAGACTGCATAGATTTTTTATTATGAGGCAAAGGAATTTTGGATATATTCTTAACTCTAGAAGGATCAATTGAAACACCTTCCTTGGAAACTATAAATCCAAAAACTTTACCTTCTTGAAGAGCAAACAATGATTTTTTAGGATTTAAAGTATTTACATACTTACAACATCAATCAAAAACATGTTTAAGATGAGAAATATGATCCGAACAATTCTTGGAATAAATTGTTATGCCATCTAGGTAAACAACAACATATTTATTGATTAATCCTTGAAGATAAATATCCATAGCTCGTTGAAAGGTTGTGTCTGCATTGACTAAGTCAAAAGGAATTTTTTGATAAGCGTAAGTACCCAATTTAGTTTTGAAAGTAGTTTTGATTCTATCATTGGGTTGTACTAAGAATTGAATATATCTGAAAAATCCATCTAAAAATGGCATCATTTCATAACCTGAGGCTGCTTGAAGAATTTGTTCCATAGGAGGTAATGTAAAGTTATATTTTTCAGAGGCTTTGTTTAAGTTTATGAAATCGATACAAATTCGTATGTCTTCGTTCTTTTTTCTTACGGGCACAAGATTTGATGCCCATTTGGAATGTCTCACTGGAAAGATGATTTTTGCTTTAAGCAATTTATTGAGTTCATTTTTAATTTGGGATTCAAGATTTGGATGAATTTTCCTTAGCTTTTGTTGAGCTGGTTTTTCTTCCGAAATCATAGGAATAGTGTGTTGAATTACTGTTGTATCAAAAGTTTCCATGTCATCATATGAACATGCAAAGACATATTTATACTGCATAAGAAGTTTTATGAAAGTTTTTCTTTCAAAAGGATAACAACATAATCCAATAGTGTGATTCTTTATCAATGATATCATTTTCATATGTTCCCTCTGAAGAAAGAAAATTGATTATATCAGCAACATCATTAAAGACACGCCAATTGGTTATGTTATCAGGAACAAAAGGTCTAAAATTAATTCAATAGAGAATATATCCAGAGAGAAATCTTCTGGAGAAATAAGTCTAGAAGCTACATTTGTCAATAGATTTGTGCCAGCATTTTGCATTCTAGATATAGAAATAATGCACAAAATTTTCTACTGAGATCCTGAGCCAATTGTTGTTAATGTTTAAAATAATTAAAAACGCAATGAATTTTAAGTTTTACCTGTTTAACGGAGATCTATGAATCATCGAAAACCAATATGTCTTGCACATTCATGTTGATAGTTTTCTTTAGACCCTTATCACATTTGGCGGTGTTGTTAGTGCATTGGAATTCTAATCTGCGGGTTAACATAGTATTTTCACCATCAAGATTGATTAAAATATAACCTGCACCAGCTCCATCATTATATTTAGATCCATCAAAATATAATTTCCAAAATGGATAATTTACAGAACTATCTACAATTATCTACAAAATTAATACAACAGGAAAAATCTATTTGAGAGAAATTTTCAATCCCTGAGCTTTTAACTCTGGGTTGAAAAGGAGAAATCTGAGCATTAAAATTTCCAAAATAAGAGTCAGCAGAATAATTCCCAACAATGTCATTAGCAAAATCCACGGGTTCATTTTCTCCATCTAGATTAGTCACATTATGTTGCATATGTTTTCCCCTATTAACATGAATTTGATTAGGTTTCCCATTATATGGAAGCCAAAGGTGAGATCAATTAGTTGAGAAATATCCATTAATTTTTTCAGACCAATCTCAACTTAAGATTAATTTGTAAGCATCCGGAATATCACCAACGATAATATCTATTATTTGAAAACTTTTACCCTAGTTCTATCTAATTATACAATTTGAATAGTCGATTTTTGTGGTTGTGCATTGATTTGCAGGAAAACTGAATAAGGCATTATATTCAAACATGCATCAGAATCAACTAAACAATTATATACATTTTTATTAAAAATTTCAAAAGTCAAAAGAAAAGAAGGAGTATGTGACCTTGATCTATCACCTATGAGAATTGAACCAATGTCTACATCAGAAGATAAGGTTTGAACTGTTAAATTTTTTTCTTTGTTTGTCATTGTAGTAGATGATGGAATTGTCTTATCAGAAAATCCTAAGGTCCTTAATAAACTATTATTTTGAGACTTCAGTTTACTTATTTCATAAAGGGAAATGTTTTCCCTAGTATTTTTCATATCTTCTATAATATCATAATCGATTTTATCAGCAACAAAAAGGATTTTTGAAGCTGACTTGTTTTCTACATGTTGTGAATTTGAAGTATTTCTTGTTGGAGAAAATTCAAAAGTATAAGATATACTTTTACTTCGGGTTTGAGCAACAAGAGATTCTTTTAAATCCTCTTCATCAAAAAATCCATCAATATCCCAAAACAAATTAGTATCTTTAAATTCCTCATTATCCTCTCCTTCTTATTCATCAACAATAACTCCTTCTCAAGTTTGGCCACCAAGTGGAATCTGTGTGTTCTTCTTGAAAAAAGGTTTGAATGGTTTATTTGAAACTTCGTCTACCTTTCCTTTAACATCCATTATTTCATTTGCTAATGTTTTCATGACTTTCTATAATCTGTCCATATCAAAAACATTTTTATCCTTCTTTTCTTCTTTGATGATTACTTTTTTGGTTGCTTGAGAAGATATTGCATCTTCCCTTGGAGATTTAATTGCAATAATAGATATTTCCTTTTCTACATCCAAAATTTCCTGCATTGCTTCAATCAAAATATTTGTGTTTGCGTGTTTAACAAACATAGCAATGGAAATCGGTAAAGCAGAAGAATAAAAGTTAATATGAATGTCTAAACCAGGTTTGGGTGTCTCAGATATTTTATTGAGAAGTTTAAGGAATATTTGATTAAAATATTTGATTTCTCTTTAGGACCCATTTTAATTTAAGATAATTCTACTAATAAAATATATGAAGACTTACCGTCTCCGATTTTTTTAATGAATAAATCTTCAAATATCCCAATTTGTAATAGAATTAGCTTGTAATGAGAAATACCAAGTAGAGGCTTCTCCTTCGGAAGTATATGGGAAAAGTATGCATGCAACGTCTCCATGTTCAACGTCTCTCAAATTGACAACTAACATAAATTCATCGATATGATCGCCAAGGGTTTCTTTTGATTCTGGCTTAAATTTTGGTAACCATTTATTTGGATTTTTAAGTAAGTCATGTTGATTTCTAGGAACATTAAATGCTCTCGGAGTTCTCCATTGCATTCTCGGTACTTCGGCCATAATATTTGGTTGACAAGGAGGATATGGAGGAGGACATGGAAGAGGAGATGTATGCAAAGGTGTATGTGAAGGAGGAGTAGATGGAGAATTATTTCTAACATTTTTAACATTGGTTTTCATAATTTGGATGGGAACTTGAAAATGAATAGGTTCAATACCTAATCTATGTCAATGTGCTCTTGTAAGAACACCTAATTCTTGGATAACAGAATCTATAGAATTAGACTATCCTTGAGAAGTTTCTAGTTGATTTCTAAGATCTTTTGATTGTTGTCTTATTTGATGGAATTCTGGTGAACTAAAAAAACTGGAAGAAATATCACTTACAGTTCTTCGAATTGGAGATTCTAATTGTGCAACAACAAAATATATTGTGGGTGAAGTTGATCTACTTGAATGGTCTTTGGTTTTGTTTGTTGTTTCGTCTATTCATTATCAGATGGCTCTCTTTCTGGTGCAAAAATGTTGATTGTCAAACATGACCATGTTCAACATTTAGAAATTCACCCAGTCAGGATCCCAATTAGACCCTTATCCATTGTAAATGGCAATTTCGACTGGTTTAGGTCCAGTTACCTATAACTATGCTAATCTACAAATTAAACTAAATCTAAGAGAAATATATACACTTTCTATCCGATTAAATAGATTTTATTCTTGATCAAATAACAAACTGAAATATAAACATATACAGGTTTAAAACTATCTACAAGAAATGACTAATTATAATTATCATAAAAGTTACTCCTACGAAAGGAGATTTTGTTTTTCTCTTTTAAAGAATAAGAATTATTTTAAATAAGAATGAAAAACTGAATAAAATCTAATTTAATAGATAAAACTAATCTAATTCTCAGATATAATTCTAGTCGTATATGAATTGAATAGGATAAGCGATATTCAAAAAAGATATAGATCTTCAGAACATATGCTTGAGTATAACAACTGTGTATGAATTAATAAATCTTCCTAAGTAATTAACATAGATTATTAATCAAGACAATATTCATATATAGAATAACACTGAAATAATGTATATAATAAAGATGAATCAATCTAATTCATTAACAATAAAAAATTTGATAAATTGTAATTCCAATAACATATCATTCACATAAGACCTTGATTTAAAATATAAACAATCAAATATCATTAATAGTGTTGAATACTAATGCTTGTATTAACATTCAAAGCCAAAATTGATCCATTATAAACTTCAAAGGGAAGACTTCTACAATAGCATAAGTTTCGTTCTTAATTAAAAAAAAAGGAAATAATATGCATGCTTCTTTCAAACTTGAGGATTTACATCCAGTACTTGGCAATGCTTATGGCAGAAGTGGTGTACCATTAGCAAGGTGTCCCACTCGACAAATAACACTTTTTGATAATAAAATGTAAAATGATTACTAAAGAGGAAGGGGAAGAAAATCTCCAGAGAAATGGATTCAAAATCATATTAAAGTAATTTTATTTAATTTTTCAAGTTGAGAGGAATCATATTAAAGTATAACACTTGTAATTTGTCCAGTACAAAGGACCACTTGATGGTGGGGTATACTAATGAGTGCCAATCAAATCATCTCTATGTGTGAGTAGTATCTTCTTTGATTTGCGTGCATCGTGACCTATTAATCTTATCCAACCTAATTGTTTCTAGCATTTCACTAAGTTATTCCAACAACCCATGAAAATGTCTCACAATGAAATGATCACCCTAAATTCCCTCCTATTCATGGAACCTATTGAATGCCTCTATTGGTTATTTATGTACCATCCAAAAAAGAACACCTCTTGTCTTGGATAAATGAAACCATTTGCATTCCCTTAGGCATTCCCTTTCCCACACTTCATATGTTTTGCATATTAACGCCCTCACCCCCCACCCTCATATATGAGTGTGGGAGTGGGGGGAGATAATATGAAAAACATATTAGGTGGGGGTGGGGGTAGATAATAATCTAATTTTAAGGTCATGGCTAATACAAACACCAAATAGGTGTATGATGGCCCCCTTGTTTGTGGGACATGGACCCCCTCCACACAATGATTTGACTGCTAAAGTATACAGAGGTGTACATATCCTACCCCTGTTTGGATTTGGTGACCTCTTATGAGGAAAAACATGTTCTTAACCATTAATCCCACTTAGGATGTAAGTTAGTTTATCATACCATTTGGTCAGTGGTGTTTTATGTGACTAGCCATTGATGATGAGAGGATATAAAATGACAGGTAAAAGAAAATGCCACCACATAGTTCTACACGTGGTATTTCCTCTAGTAAAAATCAATGTGAGTTCTTATTGCAACCAACTATGCATCCTTTCGAGTATGTCAATTTTGTCTATGTTTCTTGGATATGTAATACATACAAGGGATTTATGGAGAAGGTTTAGTTGTAAGAGAAATATTCATCGTTTTCATCACATTCTCTTTTGTTGGTTCTAATAGTAATATTTGATGGATTGGATCAATGTTCTCTTTTGTGTTAACACATTTAATATTTAAGGAGCTTTCATTTCATAGTCTAGGAAGTATGAAACCATGACTTTGATAATATGAGATTGTTCTTATTGGTTTTATTTTTCTTAATTGGTCTTGCATCATGTAACACGGTTGTTTATGATAGGTTTTTAAAGACACCCACAATTGAGGGAAAGTCCAATTATTGATGTTTATTGTAACGACCCTCCTCGTTACGACAACAACTCTGATAACAGGTGCAATTTTTTTTTTTGTGTTAAGGTGTGTGCGCATGTAGAAGTAACAGACTCACGTGACTCTATGTCACCACCCGACAATCGACAAGACGCAACCACGAAGATTACCACAAGAAGACAAGGGCACACAACAAGTAGCTGCAAGCAAAAGACTGACCCAAGACATAAGGCGCACACAAGTACTGCAACAATAACGACCAAGGACATAAGGCGCACACACAAACATTCATGACATACTGAGTTTCACACAGTCCAGACACAGAGGGAGAATCCATAGTAGTAGGTCTTACTATTTTTGCACAGGAAAGCAGGGCGTTTAATCTTAGTTCTCTGATCCCGAGAAAGAGAAGGTCAGATAGGCTCTTGGTCGACTGCTCAGGCAGAAACTAGTAATCCCCTCAGGGTGTCGCAAGAGTGGAAACCCTGCCTTTAAAGGGCCCGAGACTCTTGATACGGCACTGGATCCTTACATGAATAAACACACATGCAGACATACCTCCTAAGGCTACCTGGGGGTGTCTACATCCCGCCCGACAGGACTGACCCAACAACAAGATGATTACGACCTTGCACAACATAAATGGGATGAACAAGCGTCCTCCAGGAAGGCGCAAGTAAGAAGGACCCCGAAATTGACCAACCATGAATAAGACTCACTGAAAATCACAGACCAAATCTCCCCTTAAAATTTATTAATTGACGAGTTATCCAACCTTAAATAATGTGCAATTAGTTAACTGCAAATCCTGATTCACTGAATCATAGTGAAACTACCCTCACGTCTCCATAACATAACCAGGTCATCTAAACTATTAATAACAATAACTTTTTCAGTAGCCAATTCAATAATTTCACAACATCTCTTCATCTAACATTGTCCTAGTGTTTCCATTGAAAACAAAGCATTTCATGCTTCACCACCAACTACTAGCATTTACATAATTAACCTTGCAGCTAACCAAAATTGCAATAACATCTAAATGACCATATAATAACCATTAGTTAAATAACATTGCAGTTACAAATTAATGCCTGGTAAACTTAGTAATAAGGACCACATCTCTCCCCCCCCCCAACTAGATAGCAATTTAATGATTAACATTTCACTAACAAGGCGGCGAGTAACCATAACATTATATTCGTGCTTCACCCCCACTTCATTAGTAACTAATAAGATCTTGGCAATTCCATAGAAATTAATCCAAACCAAATAAATAACAATTTGAATGAAAATTAACAATCATCATTCCTTTAAGCAATAATAACATTACATTACCTAAATTTTCCATAAGGTAATCAATCATTGCAGCCATGCTTCACCCCAATTCAATAGTAATTAATATAATTTTGGCAATTTCATATTAATGTCATATATGTAAGTTGAACTCTTTAACAACCCTTTTGAAATATATTGATAAATAAAATTGTGGCATATTAGTTGTATCCACTATAATACAAAATACAATTGAATTGGGTTACATTGCTCCTGTCATTACAATTTAACATACCACGGTTTAGAAGGTAGAGATATTAACTGAGTAACATAAATATCCATATAAACTACAGGTTTGTTTATTATAATGAAATAAACACACTTGTTAATGCAATTGCAATTTAACATACAATTGTTTAGAATGTAGAGATATTAAATAAGTAACATAAAAATACATATAGGTTACGTGCCTGTTTAAATATAATAAAAAGATTTTTCAATTTTGTTATCCAAAAACACTATGAAATAAATAAGACACAACTAAAGGTAAGATAGATGAAACACAACTAAATGAATTAAATAAGTCATGACTAAAGGTAAAGATAGATGAGTCACAACTATCTAAATTTATTTTTACTAAATGTAAGATTTGTTAATACATTTATCATTTGCGAGGATAAGAATTATTTAGCCCAAAAACAGTTCTAATTTACTGGGGCCGAATTAGTTGTTTATTTCTGTAATCCCAAAGTGGGCACACTGGCTGGGTTATTACAGCTGTAGCTACACCCAAACGTAAGCATTAACTGGTTAATTAAAGGAACCCCCGGATTGACGGCAACCACTCTAAGTCAAGAAGGCGTTGATCATAATGACTACAACAGTCGAGGCGTATTCCGTTCTCGGTCCTTCACCCAACTGATTAGTTCTGCCAACAATTGGAAGGCGTGCTTGCCTTGTCATTAAACTAAGAACACGTATTTTGTCATGCCATAATCATATGATATTGAATTTAATTTAGTGTAATTGCTAAATGTGGTTTGTTTTACCTGGGAGGTTATATGGTTGTCCATAAGTCGTGGGTCGAACCTAGTATGTAAAAGAGGATTCTGAAAACCGTAACTACGGTAACCTTAATTTAATTGTAACCCTTACATATAACCTTAACTCCAAACCGTGAAGGGAAACCCTAACTGTAACCATTTTTTTTGTTGGGCGTACATTCCTGAAACTGGGGTAATTTCAATTGTAAACTATGGCATTGATCTGAACGCTGTGGTAACTAAAATTGAACGCTCAACTTATTACTACTTGGTAAATTATAAAAGGTGTGGTATTTAAATGGAGCACACATCTCAGTTATTCCTGATACCTGTTGTAAATTGAAGGCAGAACTCAACTAATCAATGGGTGCCCCAATCTGAAACCTGTGGGTTGAGCTGAGATATATTTTTATTTCTTTTTAAAAATGAAAGCCTGTATCAACATAAAAGAGTGCACTGACGTGTAATATCTTGTTAAGATATTAATGTATCATATGGTTTCACCAGATAATTCATTGTATTATTTTTGCTAACCATACATTGTTTATAATTCAATCCAGCGCTGGCAAGGCCAACAGGGAGAAGTTATGCGGTGTAGCTGCACCAGAAGGAGTCGGTGAAGCCAGGCAAGGAATTTATGCATCACTAAATTTATCAGAAAAAAAAAATTCATCCAGAGATGATGACATTCACTTGCATTTTTGGAAATTCCTAGACGGGTCTTGTTTAAAATAATAAGCAATTTGACAGGTGCCAGATGCGTTTCTGCTAAGCAGGATTTGCTAAATAATGCAAGTATTATTGCAGTTGTTGTTCTGAGCCTGGTCCGTGCATATGTTCCTTGTAAATATGCAGGTCCTGGGTGAAGGAGTTCGTAGGGGACCCTTGATGAGGAAAAATAAAAGGAAAAAATAAAAAATAAAAACGAATACAACCTACAGGGCGCCAAGGTTGCAACAATAGATAAGGTCCAAAAATTTAACCATACGGGACATGTCGATCACCCATTGATCTAACATGTTGAACTATTACTGCACTACTAATCAAGGAGAGGCATGTAGCCGGAACAGGAATGGATGAGGGTTTTCACGCTACCGGAAATGGGTCTCCGATAAGCTGAGCGAATGGCAGCTACTCAGGGAAGGGAGGCCATAAAATATCGAAGGACGTAGTCTCCTAGGGCGTGTTTTTTTTTATCCATACAACAGAAAAAAAAAAACATGACGAGAACCAAATTTTATACCATTAGATTTCATTCATCTTGCAATCAGCTAAACAAAATTTACGAGGTTTAGATGGATGTACCTTAAGCCAAACGAAGATTTCGCTGTTGTTGTCCTACGCTAGTTCTCTGCTCCGCTTGCTGACCTTCGAGACTACACCGGTACCTCCCAGCCAACGCTAGGGGTACTCTGCTTCCCCCTTAGCCCCCCGAGCCAAAAATGGGCCACACACAACCCAGACAGTAACCTAGCTTCCCAGCTCGCTCCAAGGCTGAGCTACCACTCAAGTCAGCTGAGAAAGTCCCCAACTCCTACAAGCAATCAGTCCAGTTGCAATTTTGACAGCATAACCCTATCTCATAACAGATCCCCCCTCTTTTTCCCCTTCCCCTTTCTTTTATCCTCCATCTGACCTAATCCCATTAGGTTTTCCTCAAAAACCCTAACCCTATTTCTTTTAAGTTTCCCCCCCTTTTATTTTTTTTTCTTTTATTATTTTTTTTGAAAACTCAAAAAGGGAAATGCGTTAAGCATCTTTTCATTATATATATATTTTTTTAAATATCTATTTTTCTTTTAACTCCCATTAGTTAACTAATTAATTTCTTCTTTTCAACTTTACAAACCCCTAATTGAATTAATTTATTAAATCTCTTTATTTTACCCTACACCCTTTATGAAGACTCACATTAGCTTAAGTGGGTTTTTTTTTGTTCAATTTTATTATTAGCACTTGTATTGTTAATGCTTAGCTAATAGGAAATGAAATTCTAATGTTATTTGAATTGTAGAGCTATTGTGAGCTAGAATATAATGGCGTTGATATTAGGAGATGGTTATGTTTTGATTATTATGTTAGGGCGAAGTAGTAGTACCTTCACTAAAAGATAGATTATCAAGCTCATTACTGGGAATGAGGAAAGGCCTTAAGAACGCAAGTAAGGACGGAATTACTTTATGAATTCAATTAACGGAGGAATTGTTTTATGTATTTAATTAAGGAAGGAAACTCCTCGGATTAGGTGGGGGTGGAAAATCATAGGCATAAAGAATATTTAATGTATAGTCTTGAATTATGTTTTTTTTTTTGACAAAGGGCTCAAATTCTGAACTGGCGACGCTTGGTTAGGGGTAATTTTAAGGATGTATTCCGGTGTTGATGACTTAGGGTTATTTAGGCTGACTACTTCATCCAACATTATGGCGACGTGCCCTTCAAGACGCACCATGTGCTCCAAGGGTGCCACTCGCCTCTTGAATTTCTTTTGTGCGACGTGCCCTTCAGGATGCAACACGTGCTCCAAGGGTGCCACTCACCAACTGGGTTTCTTTTGTGCAGTGTGCCCTTCGGGATGCACCACGTGCTCCAAGGGTGCCACTCGCCAACTAGAATGATTGGTAGACATCTATAACCCCTGGAGTCAACACTCCGCCAGGTGAACTTGTAGGAGACTAAGGGTTCTAAGGAATAAGGCCCCCACCTTATTGCGC
>SNQJ01S0060771.1:28173-42244 GCA_010110895.2 Picea sitchensis | reverse complement strand
CAGTCTGCCCTCATGGCATCGTGGATCCTCTCGAACTGGGTAATTGTTAACCTACAGTTCAAGCCACGGTGGGAGTTCTAGTAGGTGGTGGCAGGGCTGCTGTCCACCCCTCTCCCTCAACCTCTCTGCAAATCGTGTGTGGCCCCTTTACTCCATATGTGAGTCTGGTCGACAAGTTATCGTCAGCCTGCATCATCAACAATCATGTCAGAAATGTCAACATCATATCATCAAATCAAATGAAACATCATAGTAAACATATCAACCCAAAAGAACACTCCCTGACTCAGTCCGGAGTCCAAGGGGGTTCCATCGATGCCTCTGCATCATCAAGATCCAAAAACCCTGCACACTCAATAAAACTGAGTCAATAGCACCTGCCTACATCAAATAGTAACACATCATGTCATCTGTCAATCACGACATAATCAAGTATAAAAGGTCTAACATCAAAAAGCTCCAGATCACTTGCGATCAAGTGTCCTCAAATAATAAGTTTCTCATTGCGCCAGAGCGGGATGTTACATTTATATAAAAAATATTTTTGTTTTTTTCTTCAACTTGGATCTCAAATAGAAGACATATATAAAGTTGGGGATTACATTTGATTTGTATAGATATTTCCTTGTGTAGGATAAATTTTAATTAATCTCCAAGTTTTCTTTCCAAAATAGGGTTGTCCTATCCAAATTATAATTATGTTCTTGAAATGAGTTTATATATTTGGTTATTACATGCAATAATTGCAATGTTAGAAGCTAGATGCATAACAAAATGACGAATAAAGGAGATGTGTAACTTTTATTCCTAAAATTGACATGACATGTAATATAAGTCAATCCAATATAATATTTTTTTTAAATAACAACATAACATGGATAAGGTGTTCAACACCCATGCATGTAAATCAAAATATATTTAAAAAATGTAATGTAAAAAATAATAATTTAAAAAAGAATATCAAGCATTAATGCACGCACACAACACACACAGACCAACGTAGATCTATTTTAACTCGGGATCTTTTAAGCACCAAGAGATTTACATTTTAAATTATTGTTGAACCCTCTCAATGTTTAATTGATCTAGATTAAGATGAAGCTACATTAGTATATCTAAATATAGAGAAATGCTCAGGCTTAATGTATTTAATTAAGATGGTATGTTAGATATAATTCTCAAAAATTAAAATTGTTTAATTACATGAGATGGTTCACCAACAATTAAATTGAACATAGACTAAATCTTATTTCATCCACATAAGAATTTACTTGTTGAGTCTCTTCTTCATTCTCTAACCTCTACGCCTTCATTCTCTCATACAAAAACATGTTTACATGGCTATAAGCTTTTTCAAGATAATTCAAATTCCATTTGTACACATTCAATAAAAGGAGGTTTTTTTTCAACCACAAGAATTAACTCATCCTTTATTCAATTTATCGATGCTTCAATGCACAAGCATGCATGTTGTAGAATCCATCTAGGCACCTCATAGTGTATTATGATCATCCCACTGGTCAAAAATTGTTGGTGTGACAATCCTCTCGTGCACCTTGTATTGTTGATATCATTCAATCGAGTTGGTATTAGTCTTTGATTGAATTGTACCAACTACCCATGATGATTATCTAAGACATAACAATGGCCTTTGATTCCCACAAATCTAATAGTGCTTGAGAGATTATCATCACTTATGATTCCTTGCTACATGTCCCAGTTTGGTTAGGATTTGTATTGGAACATTGTGAGACCTCCATTAGTGACCCCAAATGTCGTCGATATTGGATTGGCATAATGATGAACATGAGTCTCATTACCTCCTCTGACACATCCTCCAACCATACTTCCATTAGTGATTAAAGCACATTTTGGTTGGCACTAGACGTGTGACTTTGATCTATGTATGAATAGATAAAAAACATGTTTAGGCTTAGGTCTACAAGCAAGTTGATTAATCGAGCATCCTCTGATCCTTTGGGCTACGAGAGGTGACAAGTTCAAGACCAAGTGCATGGCAAGCCAGTAATAAACATCTAACAATGTGGGAGGTCACCCAAACTCGACGAAAGGTACAACCTCGGTAATGAGCATGTCACCCTATTATATCTAGGTATCCTAGTAAACTAGCCTGACATGAAGCTACACTAGGACACTTTGATGCCAAGAGAAAACAAGAGACTACAATATGACACTTTGATGCCAAAAGAAATAAAACAAACAAAAACACAAAGTCTGTCGAACCAATCTTTCATTAACTATGCATGAACAAGTTCAACTAAAAGCTAGAAAAGAAAAACTCTAATATACACTCTCTAAAAAAAAATTCTACTATCTTTATGCAAAGTGTCCATCTCGATTCTCTTCAACGTTCCACTTCCCCATTTTTTTACAACGTATCCAACCCAATTCCCCTTCACCTACTTTGGTTCCTTCAAGATTCCCTCTCACCCACTTTAGGGGCTGCTAGTGTTTATATTTCTCCTCTCTACCTACACTGATGTTGAAGATAAGAGTTACATAAGCAATTTTTATCTAAATGCTATTTCAAATTATTTCATTGAAAAAACTTGTTGACAATGTGTCTCAAATGGTAGAGCACTCGCTCTGCTTGCGAGAGTTATGGGGTTTTATACCATGAAGCTCTGTTATCATTTAGGTTGGTTTTCTAATGGAATGACAACTCATTTGTCTTTTGCCTTGTCCGTAGTCTAATTCCACCTTTATTGCAGCACTGAAAGGGAAACATCATGAAATAGTCTTTCTTACAAGTAAGAGTGCAATTGAATGTAATGATAAATAGTAATATAAAATAATTATTATTATTACACCGAAGGTGTTCTTTAGCGGAGGTTCCTCTCCCAACCTTAGTCGTCTGTCGAAAGCTTATTAAAAAATGCCATCTATATTCGATGAATCCTTTATTTTAAATATTATTTTAAATTTTGATGACGGTGCCAAGTCGCTGTCATCACGTGGTAGTGATAGGCTTCCAGGAAGCATTTCACACGCATCAACCATCGCATCTCCAAGAACCCAATGTAAAAAATTTGCCACACTACTGTGCCCCATACGAGAGCTGACACAGTCGAGACTCGAAAGCAGAACAATTGCTTGTAGCATGGTGAGGGTTTCAGGCCAAAACCGTTGAAGCTTAGCAACTTGTTTCCGGCGTAGATCTTTTGCAACCACAGATGTTGGGAGGAATTTTGATCAGGGTTTCGCTCACTCGGTGCAGATACATAATTAGCCTCCAGAGGGCATTCATGAAAATAAACGTTAATACTTTAAGTGAAGAATTAATTTTAAAACACATCAGCACAAACACATCCAGGCTCTTTAGATTTTAAATTTTCTCTCACTCAACTACTCAGGATTTTATTTTTTTGGGCTTCATCCCTGCTCTTCATTTGTTTGGGCTTTTAGGAAGCATAATTGTACGTCTAGGTTAGGAAGCATAACTGTACGCCTAGGTTGTTTGTGTTTTAGTTTATTTGGAGATTCATGGTGATTTTTTTTTAAGTGATGCACGTTTATTAGGGAGTGTGCCTTGTGTAGAAGGAAGGAGTTGAACCTTTTTTATTCATTGTTATGATGCCATCTTATTCTTCTCATTCGTGTTGTGCAGAAGAAGCACCACACAATCAATTATTGTAACAATGAATGAATGAAGGTTGACTCCACTTGCTTCCTAATGAGACAATCCTACTATTTTGAGTGGAGTTCATTTGTTGCACACATTAATGCCATGCCAAAATTGACGATGTGAAAGACCAACACCTTTTATTATTACATCGAAGGTGTTATTTAAGGGGAGGTTCCTCTCCCAACCTTCATCGTCTGTACAAAGCTTATTAAAACATGTCATATGTTCATTTGTATTCGATGAATCCTTTATTTCCACGTGTCTTCTTTGTCAGCTCCAAACTACTTCCCTACCGACATGGGCTGCTAAAAACATGCCATTTGTTCATTTGTATTAGATGAATACTTTTTTTTTACATGTCTTCTTCGCTGAATCCAAACTGCTTCCCGGTCGACATGGGCTGCTAAGTGTTGTTCTCAATCACTTTCTAGATGAAGCATGGCGCAACCTAGCACATTTTTTTCATATTTTTCTCTTAGTGATCGCAGGTCCAAGGCACTTTGTTTCTTGGTATTCTCCACCCCTCTTTCGATCGCTCACTCAATAGTTCTCAACGATCCCAGGGTTCGTGGCACTTTCTTTCTTGGACCTCCATGATAGTGCCATTGTTTGAATCTGTGGATTGTTGGACAAATAGTGGTTGAAGCAGTTGGAGGCGAAGGAGGCTCTTTAGGTTTTTCTTGAGCTACCTTCTTGTTCCTCCTTCGGAATAGCAAATCCTTATTGTTCTTCTAAACTCAGGAATCTGTGGATGCATGGTCCAAATGAAAAGGCAGTTTAACTCAAGGACAAATAAGCTTAGATATCATACTTTTCGGACTTGTGACAACTCAGATCGTTGTGGGAATGCTCTATTTTGCAATTTATCTGGGAGAAAATATGAGCACTCGAGTTCGATAACATAAACACAATTTCGTTCCAAATGAACAACTACGACGAACAGAGGCGTTGTTAAATGTTGAATCTGTGCAATTCTGTGCGCATATGAAGGCTATTTTATTTAGGATTGAGCGTCTGCGCATTGAGTTACAATAGTTGTAGTAAGTGGGAATAGTGTGGCACCACCTATGCTTATTGTGGCAATAGCTGCCAGAGCGACCCCTGTTACAACTCAGGTGGAGTATCCCCAAGTGGTGAAGGTGGAAACGTGGGGACTATAATTTCTCATAATCTCTTCAATGGCCTTGCGAGCGGAGCTGGTAGCTCCTGTGAGCATAAGGGATTCTACACTTACAACAATTTCATTGCAGCTGCCAATGGGTATTCTGGATTTGGCACAACCGGTTCCAATGACGTGGAGAAGAGAGAGCTTGTTTATTTCTTCATAAATGCAATGCACGAAACTGGAGGTATATATTATGCTCTATCTAAATCTATCTATAATATGATTTCAGTTACTTGATGAATGAAAAAGTTTACCAATTATTTTTTGTGTCAAGACTGTGCTACATCAACCAGATAAATCCTTCATCAAACTACTTTCAGAGTTCAAGTATGTGGTCGTTTACGAGTTCAAGCACGTGGTCGTGTATGAGTTGTAAGAGATAGGTGTGGGCCTATCCAACTAAGTCAGTGCTTATTGATCGATCATGTGACTCTACTCTTGATAATCACATAAGCGCAGCTTCTATAATCACAATATCTAATGGAAGAAGCGGCTAAGCCAAACAGTCTGAATGTATATTGGATTGTTAATGACGTTGTTTGTTAATGCATGCAGGAATTACAATCAGACTGAGTGTATGTTGGATTGTTACTGACTTTGTTTGTTAATGCATGCAAGAATTACAATCATGGAGCGGCAGGGCAGAGAATTGGGTTCAACGGGTTGAATAACCCAGAGATGGTGGGGCAAGACGCTACCATTTCGTTCAAGACATCCATGTGGTTCTGTATGAAGAACAATAACTTTCATTCTACCATAATCCATAACCTTTGGGCAAGGCTTCTGTGGGACAATCAAAGACATCAACATGGCAAGGCTTCCGTGGAACAATCAAAGATATCAACAGTGGGGAATGCAATGGGGATTGCACCAGTGGAAACAATGGCCAAGTGAATAGTAGAGTTAATTACTACAAAAAATTATGTAGCCAGTTGGGCATGGATAAAAATTGGGTTGCAACCCTCTTGGCATGCATATATAGATTCTCTTATAATATTATCTTCATCTTGGTCATAATATTTAGTTGTACTCAAACTTATTTCTTTGCATTTTTTTTGTTTTTATTTATTTAATAAAATCCAGTGCAAGTCGGTTGTCAATTGAAGTTAATCTACATAATATGAGTACTATCATCTTTGAAGTTAGAGAGTGAGCTCATATATTTTTCAATTAGTGTATAATTTTAATTTTCATAAATGAAATTAAATATTAATATGAGTGCAATTTAATCTTTATGAAACTAAATATTAATATGAGTGCACTTTAATATTGGTGTATGAGACTCCCGATTGGTAAAGTCTACGGAGGTATACATACCCTACCCACTTTGGATTTGAACTTGTGACGTCTCACAAGAAAACATGTGTTCTTAACTATTAGGCCCACTCAAGTTGTATTAATTTATGAAAAAAATGCATTTTCTCATTACATCTTATAAGTTATATTAAAGATCATAAAATATTAATTTTCATTAAGTAAATAATATTATTTTTAATTTTCAGTATTATGTAAATAATATTGTTGCTAGCGAGATGATAGAACTTGAAACCCCTATTGTTGAATTTTTTTTACACCACAACTTCATGTGCAAGTTGAATCAATAGTGCATGATTCCAGTTTTAAATTTTATCTGAATATGTTTTCGAATGCAGGAATCCCATTTTGAATTTTAAATTATGGGAGAATGAGAGTCGGAAATACACAAATTTAATTTGCAAGTCTTTACAAACTAGGGGTTGTTAACTTATGGGTTGACTTGCCTAGTGTCAATATGCTTTCTTCTAAGACAACCACGGAACAATTCCTACATATTGTTTGAAAATTATGGCATGTACACATTCACTGTATACGTATAGTTCCAACTTATTTCTCATGTGAAGTATTAGGTATAGTTTATCAAAACTCATTCGAACATTTGGCATCATTTTCAGTAGCTAATGGACTTTGATTTATCCGAGGGTCGATATATCTTTTGGTATGTAGACTGTCAACCATTATTTAACAACCCCAGTTAAATAGTTACATAGGGTTTATTAAGTATAGTTAGTTAAATAATTAATTGTCTTAATGTGTATTAGTTAAGTAATGATTAACTATTAATAATATTATTTATTTATTGTTTAATAAATGTCGATTAATTAATTAATTGATTACTTAACACATTCAATGATTTGGGTAAATAATTAAAGGGTTTAATAACTTTAATTTAATCATTATGAAACTTTACGTATGCAGGGGGGAAAGAAGCATTGAGTGGAGGGATAAGGAAATAAATAGTAGGATAAGGAAATAAATGGTAGGATAAGGTAATGAATGGAGGGATAAGGTGGGTGGCATTAAATGAGGGTAGGGAGTCAGTGAATGAGGGGGATATATGACTGGGCAGAGGCTTACGGGAGATGATTATGAAAAATTGGGAGGAGAGGACTGTATTTCTGCTGTTGGATATTTTCTAGTTTTGGAGTTTGGTTTTTTGGAGATTGGGTGAATTGTTGCAAGGGCACCAGGTTGCTTGGAGTTTTGGGCTCGGGGGCCAGGAATTCTCACGGAATCCTGGAGTTAGGGAGCCAGATAGGCTACTCCTCGCTGGTTGGGTGGTTAGTCGGTTTTGGGCAAGGTTTGGTCAGAGCATCAGGCTAGGCAAAGCTGTAGAGAGGACAACCGGATATTGGGATAATAGCATCATGCAGAGGTATTTTCATTTCTGAATTTGCTGAGTTATGTGACGATTATGTAAATTATTAGCATGTTGTTCGTAAATTTACTTTATGCTATTTATATGCTGAAAGAAATTACTTATTGCTTATGCTGAATAATCTTAATGTTTAAATTATGAATTTTACTAGGCTTACTTAATTTAGGTTCCTACACATTCATTCCCCATCGAGGTTGCAAGTTGTATGAAAAAGTACATTTACACTTTTCGAAGGAAATCCCTCCTCAATAATAGTTTTTACTACAATTAGATTCATTTATGTGACCATGTAAATTGGTCATTGCTCAATGATATTTTGAGCTTATATTAGATGGTAAATTGGTCATTGCTCAATGATATTTTGAGTTTATATTAGATGTCAATTTGTTCACACTTTATAGTTTAAGTTCAACACTACACTATATATTAATTTTGAATGATGGTTGTCATTCATTGACATTGGTTGATTCTTACATACTCACTTAAATGCACACTTTCATAGTTAAGTTATCACTTTTTCTAATTGATTATTGTTTACAAATCTTCTAGCATTATATCATTTCTATCACATCATGTTTGATCATTTAGTTCAATGTGAATATCCATGCCACTTGACCAATCTTCCCATAGATTAAATAAAAACATGTACAATTAAAATTTTGTTTTTTATCCATAACCTAACTATTCATTATACAACTTAGATTCTCTATTCCACAAATTTATTACTAGTGCTCAAGATTTTTTAAAGATTTAGGTAGTGATAGATTGTTCTAGTAATTCTAAAGGTTCAATATATTTTTACATCTAGATATAATAATTATGTCTAAGGTGTTCCTTAAGTGGTTGGTTCTATGAGATCTTTTGTCATCTCTCATATGGTTAATTACATCGAGTCACGGTCACATATATGCGATTATTGCATGTGGGCATGCACTTGGGTGATTTATATTGTTACAAGATTGTTGAAAATATTTTGTGAGATGTGGGATGGAGATAGACATTTTGAAGTATTCATTTTCCATTCAGAAGAAAAACCCATCATTTTTCAACAATTTAACCACCTCAATTCACTTCGGTGTTTCCTTTCCCCTGCTTCGGGGGTATGCTAGTAATAATTTAGTTTTAAGTCAAGTTGTACATTAAATTGGTGTATAAACCCCACTTGTTTGTGGGACAAGGGATCCTCTTCACGTATACATATCCTACTGTATCCTACTTCTCTGGATTTGAACTTATGCCCTCTTAAAAAGAAAAAGAAAAATATTTATTGATATATAATACTCACTTGTTTATGAGACAATGATGGCAATTAAATCCATAGAAAGATAGAGATGTGCCTAAACTGGTTACTGTCTTAACCAAATGTTATCCTTATCTAGTTACATTGATTATGATTCTCTAATAAAAAAATATACACGTTACAACAATCAAAATTTATGCTTATCTAGTTACCAAGACCTCAAAATTTCTGCTTATCTAGTTACAACAACAATCAAAATTTCTGCTTATCTAGTTACCAAGACCTCTAATGATTATGGTTCTCTAATCCAAAAGTACTAGTCACAACTACCAGAGATTAACCTGTTACAGTTCAGTTTAAAGCTGAATTCAGCAAATTCGGCCCTCTAATGATTATGGTTCTCTAATCCGAAATACTAGTTACAACTCCCAGAGATTAACCTATTACAGTTCAAGTTTAAAGCTGAATTCAGCAAATTCTCAGAGCAACACACACCAGAAGAATCGCCGTCTGTGGGAATCGAACCCACGACCACGTGGTTAAAAGCCACGCGCTCTACCAGCTGAGCTAAGACGGCCAACTTTATTAGTTAAAATAGAAGAAAAGTTTAGTGAAAACAGCATTGCAGACTTGACCTCAATCTCTCCCGTCAACATCTGTGTTGAAATGAAATCCGGCAGTCATATTTTACGGCTATATCCAATAAAATTCAAAACTATTTTCCGGGATAATTTTACAAGTCAAATTTCCAAAAAAAATAGTTCATTGAGGATCTATGAAACAATCCAAAACTTTGAAAGACCTCAAACAACCTGGAACTATACTATGTATAGATTTTTTATTTCATTGAATTTCAACAAAAATGAAATTTGTTTGGGTGGTTTTTAATAAACCATATACAAGGCCGAAACACCCTGCCGTTGGCATTAACAAAATTATTTTTATTTTAATTTTATTATTTAGTTATATGGGAGAACCAACTAACGGCAAAGCAAGCAGAATGATGATGAGTTATAATTGTTTTGTTTGAAATCACTAAATAAATTGGGTAGTATTTATTATTTTTTTTATTAATATATTTTAATGAAATAATTTAATTTTAAAAATAAAAATTTGAAAAAAAAAAATAATATTTTAATATATGGTGATATAATATCATCAATAATATAACTGGTAATTTAGTTGATTTATTTTAATTGAAGAATATAGAGATAGGTTCTAATTAATTCGTTTATGCAGATATGGATCATGAGATAATCTTATATAATATAAGACATTGAATTTTACATATTAGAAAAAAAACTCTTCACTCTTTATCAATGAATCCAGTCCTTTAACAAATTAAATATTATTTCAACATATATCTACTATTTATCATTTGACTAAATTTTTTTTTTCCTTAGAGCATTATAAATTATTAACTATAAGAGAGTTTTCCCTTTACATTAATTTTTCATTCAAAAAATTATTAATCTAATTACAACTAATGCATTTGAGTTGACTTTTTTTAAATAATCATTGACAATTGATGTAAGTTTGGAATATTATGTCAATATTTAATGTAAATAATTGCATCTTATTTCATCTTCACAACTTGATGCATCAAAATAAGATCATAATTTATCATTATATTCTTAAATGGATTGACTAGGATGAGGATCCAAATCTCCCCATCTCATGATTGTATGTTCTAATGCATTACTTAATTCAAAAGGAATTTAGTCTTGAGCCTAGATATTTCATCGTTTTCACACTAGTTATCTTCCCCACTCTCACTATGCACCCAAATTAGCCAAAAACATGTGTTCTTTTAATCCCAATTTGAGAAATATATTGTATTTTTTTTAAGAAAGTCACTAGTTGAAAAACCTTCATTAGAAGGTGGATTAAACATCAATATGAGGATGATAAATTCTCATCAATCTTGGTTTTTCCTAGAGTGATTATGTATTCATCACCTTGAAGTATTCATTTTCCTTTCAGAATCTCCTCAAATTATTAAAGACCAAATATTAAGAGCTTTGACTAGGACAGTGCCTATTTTGAGAGCTATAATATTTGCATAATTTTGGGTGGACACTCAAAATATCCCATTGGAACACATGTTTAATTATTAATGATCCCTTTGATACCTACTATAGCTAGATTTTCTCGTAAGATTGCATCACATTTCAATTTAATAAATATAAGGTTAGGAGGTTGTCATCGAATAAAAGGAATTTCACTTTGACTGGAAAATAGACTAGATTGAGAATCTTAGATATTTCAATTTCGTAGCATTCAAATGTGTGTTTGTTGTCTATGATCTCTCTTTTAGGTATTCTTCTATTTACTTTTTATATGTGATGATTTTGCATAATATTGTAACAATCCAACTAATGATAAGTGTTAGGGAATGCTAGCTAAGGTTGCTTCAATATTTAAGGCTATTTTTTATTATCAATAATTAAAAAATATTGTTTAAGTAATCATAACTTCTATGTGTAACACAATTTTATCAACTTAGATCAAAACATAAGAAGTTTAAAATAAATAAATAGAGTGTGTTTCATTCACCTTAATGAAAACCTCACCAATCAATGATTCACAACAATTCCTCCTTTGGGAATGAAGATGGATTAGTGACAAAACTCCTAGCCAAATTCTCAATTGAGATTAAAGTTTGCCCCTATGTTAGTTATGATCGTAAATCACAAACTCACAAGTGACACTCATGAACATTGAGAAGTTGGATACACACACTTTACCCAAGATAGATCAAGTGTAAAAAATGAAATTTGGGCTTTGATGCTACCATCGAGATCTTGAGCACCCTCTCTTATATCAACCCCCATCCAACCTCAAGCACAAATATCAATCAACCAATCAATAATAATCAATTCAACAATCACAAAATACCTAACCAAGAACCCTCTCAAAAATCATCATAAAATTTCCTTTGCTTGACCATTAGTAAATATGTTGACTATATCTTACAAACACAATTATGTTTACATTCCACTCCACTCTTGATAAAATAATCCCAAGATGTCCAAAAAAGAAACTAGGGATTCTCACACAAGGGGACGTAACTAATATGGTAGAGTGATCACTTAACATGTGAGAGGCATGGGGATCAATACCTCGCATATCCCTCTTATATATGAATATGATTTTCTTTATGTAACTTTTATTTCATAGATCGAGTTAAAAGGATAAATGGATAAAACCACGAATGGCTTGGTTGACTATACACATTATCTCAATTATAACTAGCAATTACCCTTGAAGTGACAAAGGAATATAATAGTTTTTATAAGACTATATTGAAAAATAAATATTCTAAAGCATTTTCCAAATTCTTAAAAAACATTTAGAAAATTATAAATAATAGTAAATCTATAGCATTAACCTTTAACAAAGATAAATAACAATGTGTAGCATGGAACTTATAACAAAAATAAATAAATAGTAAGTTTGCAACATGACTAAGAGTATTAAGAAATGCTCGACCAATTCAATAATAACCCATCCAAGAGTAATTAGTGTCTTATTGAGTTCCCATGCCTCTCGAGCTCTACTAGAAGAATTAATTTATGCAAGANTTTTCAATTTTTACATTTTTGCACTCTCCAACTGGACTGCAAAATAATTAAGTAACTCCAATATCAATGCAGATGTAGCTCAGATGGTAGAGCGCTGGCTTAGCATGCGAGAGGTACGGGGATCGATACCCCGCATCTCCATAGTAGTTTAATTTTATTTTCACAACTTGTTTTAAAAGCTTTGTTTTTATTTCACAAACTTAATTTAAAATATTCATATGTTATCCCGGTTAAAAACCGGTGTATTTTTTTTCTCATGGCTATTTCATTTCATTGGTTTCTTATTTATCAGTAATTGTCACTTTTACTCGTGGCCATTTCATTGGTTTATTATTTAGGAATAATTAGTATGATGGTTAAGTAATTAGTGTAAATTCATTTTCAATTAAATAAAAATAAATAAAAACACAAATTTATTTATGTTTAAAAGATATATATATATATAATTTTTTTTATTTTTTTCCAATTTAATTTATTCATTACATGATTAACATATTACATAGATTGTATATACATCTCCTTACTCTCAATGCAATTAATAAAAAAAAATACAAAAATAAAAATGAGTTTTTCAATCTTTACATTTTTCCATTATAGTTATTCCCACTCACATTGAATTTCCTAATCAATGCATGTTTATTATCAAAGTTTTGGTTATGTTTCTATGATGTGAAACAACATATCATTATAGTTATTCTCACCCACATTGAATTTCCTAATCAATGCATGTTTATTATCAAAGTTTTGGTTATGTTTCTATGATGTGAAACAACATATCATGGCTTTATTTGTTAAAGGTTAAGGATATTGGTGAAGTTCCATTTTAGGTCGTGTTAAAATACTCGTAGAGATAATTCTCCACTTTCAAATGGTGGGAATTTTAGAAACCCAACCATCTTCCTTGAACACAATTAAAATGCAACATAGGAATTGGCCTAAGGTAGGGGAAATTTTCAAAACCTAACCATCTTCCTTGATATCTATCTAAATGCAACATGGAGATAGTTGTTGAGGTAGGTAAAGTGGCATTCATTGCATTAGATTAAATTATTTTTATTACAACCAACAAGAGGATAGTCTACATTTCAAGGGACCAACCAAGAAGTTTTCAAACATTAATGATAGATAATGAACTCCATTGAGTATATTAGCGATGACAATGGTACTTGGACATTTTCAACATTCAATGGGATGAACCAAAAAAATTTCAAACATTCATGATGGATTAATGCACTCTAAGTGTATACTAAGGACTACAAAGGATACTGGATGTTGTCAAACATTTGTGGTAGATTAATACGATGGAGGAATAGATTATGTACCTTTGAAACCATGTCATTTTCTTGACATGCATCGCCATTTATTATCTTACTTTTCATTTTCTCTTCTTTCCTTTTTAGTGTGTGCCCTCACATGATACATGTTCAATTTGTTTCACATCGGTATATAGGCAAGTCAAGTCATTTGTGTTGTTTATAGATATAGCTCTATTGCAATATGATTCTCTTCTTTTATTGTAGCACATTTGCATACATCCTTTCTTATACGTGAAACTACATTTTCACTTGCACCCTTTTATTTACCTACTATTTGTCGCTTTGTTTCTCTTTGTCTTATGTTATTTTGTGACTTTCACTTTACTTCATGGTATATCCCAACTCTTTTCAGGTTGTCAAATCGCAACTCTTGATATAGGTGTAAAATGTAGTGTATGAAATTTTCATTTCTTACTAGTCATACA
>SNQJ01S0060771.1:0-17565 GCA_010110895.2 Picea sitchensis | reverse complement strand
AAGGGCATAGAAGTAAGGAGGTTGAGGGAATTAGTGTCCTAACTCTTTTGAGTGGTTATTGTTTATGGTTGAGGGAACTAATGTATATAAATAGTGAGCGAAGAGTTCATGGTGTTATCCTTTGATTGCTTTCATCCCATTTTTTGAGCTTATATTTTTCCAACAATGCATGGTGTCATGGAAATATCCCACTATGGATCACAGGGATGCTTAATGTTATCATTGCAATATTTTGAAAACATTCTCTTTTTTCTTCTTTGGATTACTTTGTAACCTAATATGCCATTTAGTGTTTATATATTGTATCCTAAAGTCCATCTTAAATAAATATGGAGATAAATACTAACATCTAGATCCAAAATCCTAGACTAATATTTTAACATCATCCACTAACAGATAGGAGAGAGGTGGAGTAAATGGTGGCAACAATAGAAAAATGAGGTAGAGGGTATGAGTAGGGTAGAGTGCATTTCTTAGAATACACCATTTTGTTATAATCCTAGACTAATAAACTAATTATGAGGGATAACTTGTATTGCTCCTCCTATAACATGTTGATTCACTAGCACTTGAAATAATGAATGGAACTTGGACCATAATAGAACTATAGAACTGTGATGAAGGTTAATTTTTATGTCGAATTTAGACGAAAGTTTTTCCACAAAAAATATTTTTAGTGACATTTATCCTACACCACACTTGTGTGCCATGAAACATAAATAAAAATTTTGATTGAACTTTTGGTTTTGTTTCGTTAGAAGTTTGTAGGGTCAAGAACATGAATATTAGTAGTTACATGAATATTTTGTACATCATCATCACAATCACATTTTCCTTTGCTAGAGCTAATGGATGCTCTCAATCATCGAATTCCCTTTGCATCCAAGGTTCCAAACTATTCACGAAGTGGAAAATCCTATATTCTTTCAACATATCCTTGATTTCCAACACGAGCCCATAAACTCCTTGATATAGGCTTGGATCTTATCAATGTGCTTAAGTGCCAACAATGAGGGATAATTTCAAGGATGAAAATTTATATTAAAATGTTGAAACATGGACTAATCTTACTAGTTCTTAATATGAAAAATGTAAAATGTTTGGCCAAAGTTTTGTAAAATCATTCAAATTTATAAGGATTTTATATAGTTTCTATAAAATTTTGGCAATTTTGAAGGTAAAATAATTTTATTCTATGGAATTTGGGGAATGATTTTCAAAAAAAATGAAAATTGGTGAATCTTTTTTTGGGAAAAACAATGGAAAATTAGCCCATTGTTATAGCAAGATAGTAAGGAGAGTAACAATTTTTACTCACTACTTAAATTGCATCTAATTAACGATAAAAAATATATGATACAATATCAACCATATAATACAACTACTTCGACTAGTTTGGTGGTGGGACAAATGGTATCAGATCTCGTTTGGTGAAATAGTTTGGTGAGATTCTTCACCATTATCACTGCAGTGATAGATGGTATAAAAGTGCACCTTGGAGACAGTTATGGCCGTGGATTGAAAGGATAATTTGATGAAACAAGTTGGGTTCTTTCAAATACTGTGGACAATTCTGGTTGGGGAGTCTAGGCAACTTTCATCACATATTGGAATGGTCTCAAGATTTTGTTTTGTGGACAGTCTGATCCAGATTATATTGAGAATGAAATGAAGGTAGAGATATAACAAGGAAACACACAAAGATATTGCAAAAAACACATAGATAGTGAAAGAAAAAACCTAAACATCCAAAACCCTAACCCCATAAGATGAAATGTCAAAAGGTTTGTGGGCCCCAATGTGGTTAGTTGATATGTCAACTTATCGAGGATAGAACGTTTTCATACGATCTTCATTTGGGGCACTCAGTAGCCCATCAGAAGGGTCTAGTTAAGAAGTACACATTCTGAGTGGCCCAACATGTTGGGAGTTGTGGTCATTGTTGTGCCATAAAAACGTTGTTTAGGGCCTCAAAACGACCCCAAAAGTTTGGGACCCAAAAAACTATAGAAAAAATGCAAGAAGTGGAACCATTTTAAATTAGTGGAATAGGTGGGTGGTGTTGATTTTTGTAGCTTCAATAGGTATTCCGATAAGAGGCCAAGGTATTATGCATGTGGGAATCTTCATTGGCACCATATTAGCCTTTAATTTAAGTGAAATCGGACCTAGAATGAGGTCAGGGCCTCAAGGGAAAGTTGATGGGATTTGTGGGCTTGTGATGGATTGTCACGGCCACAAAGAGGAATAAAATATTCTAATTAATTGTTGAGTTCAGGAAGGGATCCTAAAATCACTCATTATACTTGTATATAAAGGAGAGAAGTCATTGTGACATTTCATCGTTGTGTGGCATCATGGAGTTAGCATAAGTGAGNCAAGAAGTGGAACCATTTTAAATTAGTGGAATAGGTGGGTGGTGTTGATTTTTGTAGCTTCAATAGGTATTCCGATAAGAGGCCAAGGTATTATGCATGTGGGAATCTTCATTGGCACCATATTAGCCTTTAATTTAAGTGAAATCGGACCTAGAATGAGGTCAGGGCCTCAAGGGAAAGTTGATGGGATTTGTGGGCTTGTGATGGATTGTCACGGCCACAAAGAGGAATAAAATATTCTAATTAATTGTTGAGTTCAGGAAGGGATCCTAAAATCACTCATTATACTTGTATATAAAGGAGAGAAGTCATTGTGACATTTCATCGTTGTGTGGCATCATGGAGTTAGCATAAGTGAGTAAATACTTATGCTAGGAAGTATGGCAATAGTGACAAGGAGACTTTTGCACCTAGGTAATTTGGCCTAGGGTCTCTGGATCAAATGTGGAAAGTGAGAAAAGACACACATGCGAAGTAAACCGAGTTTTTCATACGTGTACATGGGTTGCAGTGGGAACAATCACGTATGTAAGCAGGTTGCAATGGGAACAGTCGCGTATGTACGCGGGTTGTTGAAGGGACAGTCGTGTACATCCGTACAATATTTATGGGTAGGAGAAGATTTGTACAGGCTAACATCAACAACAATACAAGTGACATCAGTAGGTCGTACAAGTGGTCTGAAGAAGATTTGTGGGAAGAAGAAATTTCTAGGATCTTTGTTGAGGTTTGGTTTTTCTGATTTGTATGGTTATTGGAGGACAAGGTTGTCCTCAGATTTGGTGATATTGTATTGGTTGAGAGGGTTGGTTTTTCCCTCAAAATTTCTGAAGTTAACAAGGCTACATAATTGAAATTTGTGTCGCATATGCATTGATGATTTATCTATGATCTTGTTGTTTCCACTACATATAATTTCAGTCAATTATTTTCAATGTAAAATTGTTTAGTGATAACAACTAGGATTTTATTATTACTTCACTAGGAAGCAATTTTCAGATCTGAAAATTAGTCACAGAGAGTTGCATGTGAAGATTGACATGGTATCAGAGCTTTTGATTTGAAGAGAAAGGGATCATCTTGAAACACATTTGTTGGCTACAACACTAGAGGAGTGTTGTCCTTGTTCTTGTTCTTGTTTCAGGCAAGTCACCATGGAGACTTGGCTGGTGGACAGTGGAGGTTTTTGTCATATGACAAGGTCACAGAAATCACTCATTAGTCTAAAACATCAAAACTCATGATTTCAAGTAGAACTTGGTGATAATTCTAAGTATGCATTCAAGGGAGTTAGAACAACTTTGTTTCAACTAAAATCATAAAATCCTCTCAAGATGAGTGAAGTGTTGTATGTACATGGACTGGAAACTTACTTGATATCTTTTCCATGGAGGACAAAGGGTATGTAGTGGCATTTGTTGATGGGAAGGTTCTTTCTTGGCCAAAGGGATTAAGTATTGACTCAACAGAAGTCATTGGGACTTGTGATGGCAGTCTCTACAAGATGAGAGGTCAGCCAACTCAGGCCCTAATGCATGATAGTGGAAATTTATGTGAACTTTGGCATAGGAGATTGGGACACTTACATCACCAGACACTGCGATTATTGAGGAAAATGGTTACAGGTCTTCCAAATTTTAAAACTGATAACCAGAGAGTATGCAAAGGTTGTGCACTTGGAAAGAATGCCAAGGTTACTTTTCAAAGTAGTAACAGTAGGTCCAAAAATATCCTAGATCTAGTACATTCATATGTGTGTGGACCAATGTCAGTTCCATCCACAATAGGTTGTTGATATTATGTGACCTTTATTGAGGATTATTCTAGGAGGACACATATTTACTTCATAAAGAATAAGGATGAAGTATTTAGTCAATTCAGGGAGTTTAAAGATTTGGTGGAGAATTAGACAGGAAAGAAGATCAAAGTTTAAGGTCAGATAATGGAGGTGAGTATACCTCTAACAAGTTCAAGAAGTTATGTAAGGAAGAATGGATTAAGAGGGAGATGAAAATGCCTTTCAACCTACAATAGAACGGGGTTTCAAAAAGGAAGAATCAGACCATAACGGAAGTTGCCAAGGCAATGTTACATGGCCAATATTTACCCATGATGCTTTCGGTAGAAGCATGCAACATTGCAGCTTATGTTCATAATAGGAGTCCTAATATGATATTGGAGGACAAGACTCCTGAGGAAATATTCACAGAAGTGAATACTGAGATAGGACATCTAAGGATATTTGGTTGTTAGGTCTACATTCATGTTCCCAAGGAGAAGAAAATGAAGTTGGAACCTTTAGGTAGAAAGGGAATGTTTGTAGGATACAACGAAACTTTGAAGGCATATTGTATCTACATTCAAGGACAAAGATATATTGAGGTTAGTCGGGATGTTAAGTTTGAGGAGGACTTGGCCTTTAGGAGTGTTGGCGGAGATCATTGGAAAGTTGTTTGTTGTGTTGTCAGTTTTGTCATTGATGTCAACTGTGAGTGGAAGAGAGAGGGAAGGAATGTCGTGGGATGTTGATTCGCGAAGAAGAGATTTGGACTGTCGATCAGATGAAAGTGGGGTTCGGAAACCAGGAAATAGAAGAAAGGAGAAGATCTAACTTCGGACATCACGAAACACGAAGTCCCGAAGTGCGAAGAGGAGATCTGGGCCGTCGGATCATAGAAGATTGTGGACCGTTGATCTGACACGGAGTTCGGGAGTTCAAACTTTGGAGAAAGGAGGATAGCTAACTCGCGAGTTCACAAAACGCAAAGTCCCAAAGTGCTTGGCCCCAATTCATAGCAAGAGGTTACATCAGCAGAGATTAATGGAATTAGCTAGCGTCGCTAGGCTCTACTTCGAAGATCGGGAGTTGGGAGAGTCGGGGTGACTCACAATAGAATAGTCGAAGCGTGAAGTCGCGAAGCCATATAGTGGTCACGTGGAGAGGATTTTTGTGCCCGATACAAGCCTATGCATGTATAATCCAACGACGCAGATTAAATAGACAATCTGATTGAAGGGTTGTTGTTTCACTTCGTGATTTCTTGATCAGTTATGATTCAGTTATATGAACTGAATCATTGTTCTTGGGCGTTTGATATTCGTAGTGTAACGAATCATGAGTGAAAGTATAAAATAAAATGTCGTGATAGAGTTGGTGTGGTTGTTTTCTCTGCAAAATGAGTTGAACCGTATGAAATGAAAATTACAGTATGAATAGAGTGAGAAGAAATTTAGAGACGAAGAACAAAAGCGGGACAGAGAAGAAATGGTGAAAAGAGTAGAATGTATGAGAACCTAAGAGCATGAGAAGAATAGAGAAAGAGAAGATGGTAAATGACAAAAATTGGAGCCGAGTATGAACAAACAGAAGCAGAGCAGAATTGCATAATAGAAGCAGAGCAGAATTGCGGAAAAGAGAAGAAATGGTAAGCATTGACATATCTGTATTGTTGTAAGATATTATTCAAACAAAGTTTTATAATCAGGGTGGTAGGGTGGTGCTAGGAAGGACTTTGGTCCTCTTTTATTCAAGTTGATGCTTGAATACTTGGAGTTGTAGCTTCCATCTAGTTGTGGCTAGAAAATAGGGTGGTAGGGTGGTGCTAGGGAAAACTGATAATTTTATGCGTGCAAGTTGGTGCTTGTATAAGTGGAAGTAGGTGCTTCCATCCAGTTTGTGTTGGAGATCATAAGGAGTAAATATGCTTCTTTCTAGTGGGTGCTAGAGAAACTTGAGGGTTGGTTCTCTCCGCAAGTTGCAGCTTGTTAAAGAAGAGGTTGTAGTTTCATTTTGAGTTGGTGCTCAAAGATAAATGATGTATAGAAACATAAGAGACTTCCTATCATTCTAAGAAGAAGAGGTTTTCTCCCTTTATGGGTTTCCTCATGAATATTTATCTCTGTGTTTGTCATGTGTGTGATTGATGTTTATTATTTCTACTGTTTATGTCTTGCATAATCTTGATTATCAGTTGGAGAAGAGTAACAATATTTTTACAGACATAAAATTGTTTAAGCNCAGAGCGGGTTCCTTTTATTTAAAGGTAGATCTATAAGCTTAAACATGACAATTCATGAAGGGACTTCAACCAATAAGCCCCCTCTGTTTGATGGAAAAAAATTTGCTTTTTGGAAAGTTAGAATGATAACATATATTATGGCCTTAAGTGATGATGTTTGGGATGTAGTAGAGACTGGATATACAAAACCTGTTGTTCTAGATTCCAAAGATGATAAGCTAGAATTTATCTTCAATGCAAAGGCAATGAATGCTATCTTGAGTGGTCTTGCTGAAACTAAATTTGTAAAGGTGATGCATCTTGAATCTGCCAAAGAGATGTGGGATCAACTTATTAGCAGTTATGAAGGAAATGAGAAAGTAAAAGGTGCCAAACTTCAGACATATAGATTGAAATTTGAACAACTAAAGATGAATGAGGATGAAACAGTTAGTAAATATTTTTTAAGAGTTGAGGAGCTTGTGAATGCCATGAAGGGTCTTGGTGAGAAGATTGAAGACGCACTTTTAGTTCAGAATATTTTATGATCTTTGCCTGATAGATTTAATCCAAAAGTTTCTACAATAGAAGAACTGAATGATCTTAAAATTTTTCCTATTGATCAACTTCTAGGAACTCTGATTTCTTATGAAATGAGGATTAGTAAAGATAAATCCGTCACTAGAGAAGCATCTTTTAAAGAAGACAAGAATATTGATTCATAATTAGATGATATTGAGGAAAAATTTGTGAGAAGGTTAAATAAAGGATCAGGCAAATACCAAGGCAAACTACCATTTAAATGTTTCAACTGTGGAAATATAGGTCATTTTGCATCTAAGTGTCCTCACAAGAAAAAATAACAGAACTCTGATGATGAAAAGAAATAGAAATTTAAGAAATATAGTAAAAAGAAAAGTTTGTGTGCAAATAATGATAACTCCTCTAAAGACATAGATAGCAATTCATCTTGTGAAGATAAAGTGAATGATTTGATGATTGTGGCCATAGGAGACCTTGATGATGAATACATAGGAAGTGACATGAATGATGAAGAAGTTATGGTTGATATGGAAGGTGGACTAATTAGTGCTTTAGAAGAGATTGACAGACTCAGACTTAAGAAGAGAAAACAAAAACAGTTGTTGATGCAGTTTGAAAAGAATGGTAAATAACCAAGTGAAGATTTTATTTTGTTAAAAGTAGAATTAGAAGAAGCAAAGAAAATAGAAGATATTCTGAAACAACAATTAGCAGAGAAGAAGGTGAGATGTGAAGCTCTAGAAGAAGAAGTAGTGAAAACAAGAAAAGAGTTGGAGAAGTTTCAAGCCTTGTATCACCAAAATCTTTCAAGTATCAAAGCCTCAAAAGAATTGAATGACATCATGATTAAACAAAGATCTTCATTGATAAAAACTGGTCTAGGTTATGAAAGTGGTTCAAGTAGCAGTCGGTCAGAAAAGAAAGAATCTACTAAGATGTTCAAATTTCAAGTCAGTAGACAGTCAGATTATGATCATACTCTGCAAACAAAAGTTAATAAAGATGAGTTGAATTTTGAACAGGAACAAAGCCAACAAAATTTAAAGCAACCAATTTCAAGAGGAAGGTCAATATTCGGGTATCAAAATTTGTTCTATGGTTACTATTATTATTGTTCTAATTTTGGTCATAAAGTTGCAAATTGTGGAATTAAGTTTATAAGTATGCAACTAAGGAGGTCACAGAATGAACATTGGTTGCAACATAGAACTAAACAGTTAGTGAGTAGACAACATTGTAACAATTATTTTGATCCATTGTATAATGAGCCTGAATGTTACATTTGTCATAATTTTGGTCACAAAGCCTTAGGTTGTCATTTGAAGAATTACAAAGTTGATCCAAGAATAAATTCCTCAGTTGAAAATGTCAAAATATGGAAAAAGAAAGAAAGTAATAAATGTGGGTTAGTACTTTCTGCTCAAATACAAAAGGATCCTTGGTATATTGACAGTGGATGTTCCAAACATATGACTGGAGACAAAAGTAAGTTTCATTCTCTAAGTGAAAGAAAATCAAGGAATGTAACTTTTGAGAATGATGCACCGGGAAAAATAAAAGGTAAAGTAATGGTAAGTCTAAGTAATGGAAAAGGGAAAGCTCAATATGTGTTGTTTGTAGATGGTCTAAAACATAATCTTCTTAGTGTCAGTCAAGTTTGTGATAGAGGATGTGAAGTTGTTTTCACTTCTAAATATTGTAGAATACAATCTGTGAATTTAGGACAGTTGATTGCAAAAGGCATAAGAACAAGAAACAATGTCTATGTTTTGAAAGAAGAAAAAGAAGAATGTCACTTAAGCAAGTATGATGAAAGTTGGCTATGGCATAGGAGACTTGGACACCTAAATTTTGATCATCTAATGAAACTTAGAAACAGTGGGGCAGTAAAAGATCTTCCAAAGATATCAAATCCATATGACTTTGTATGTAAACCTTGCCAAATAGGAAAGCTTACTCGAACACAGTTTGAATCTAAGAACTTTTCATCAACAGAGAAACCTCTTCAGTTAGTACATATGGATTTATGTGGACCATCAAGGAAGGAAGGTACATGAAAATAAAATTATTTCATGTTGATTATTGATGATTATTCTAGAACCACGTGGGTTTCCTTTCTGAAAGAAAATTCTGAAGCATTTGAAAAATTCAAAGTGTTTAAGGCTTTGACTGAGAATCAAACAGGAAAAAGATTGAAGACAGTAAGGTCTGATAGAGGAGGAGAGTTTAGTTCAAGGGACTTCAAAGAGTTTTGTGATAAACATGGGATCAAAAGAGAGTGTATTATTCCAAGGACTCCACAACAAAATGGAGTAGTTGAGAGGCAGAATAGATCAGTTCAACAGATGGCAAGATCAATGATGAATGAAAGGAATATTACTCAGACATATTGGGTAGAAGCAATTCATACAACTGTACATATTCTTAACAAAGCTTATCTCAGGCCACATAGTGACAAGACTCCTTATGAACTATGGTTTGGAAGACCTGCTTCAATCAAACATTTTAAAGTCTTTGGGAGTAAGTGTTGTATCAATAATAATGATGAAAATCTTGGAAAATATGATGACAGGGCTGATGGAGGTATATTCTTAGGGTATGATACAAACAATAAAGGATACAGATGCTATTATAAGAGGTTACATAAATTGGTTGATTGTATTGACATAAAAGTTGATGAAGAAATCCAGGTACGAGATGTAAGAAGTGTTGAATCAACAACAGATGATATAGTTGAAGTTGAAGATGAACATGTCCAAGAATCGGAAAGAGAAGACTCTGAGTCAGATGAAGATACAAATACTCAGGCAAACTCAAATCAATAGACATAAACAAAACCACCTCTCAGAATTGTTAGAAAGAATCATCCTGAAAAACAAATAATTGGTGATATGAATAAAGGAGTTCAGACAAGAAGGCAATTAATTAAAGACTCAAAACAATCTCATATTTCTTTCCTATCTATGATTGAACCTACAAAATTTGATGAAGCCAACAAACATGACAATTGGATTAGAGCTATGAATGAAGATCTTGGTCAGATTGAGAAGAACAATACTTGGGAATTTGTTCCTAGACCTGCAGATCAGAATGTAATAGGTTCAAAATGGGTGTTTAAGAATAAAATGAATGAACAAGGACAAATTGTTAGGAATAAAGCCAAATTGGTATATAAGGGGTATGCACAAGTTGAAGGACATGATTTTGATGAAACCTTTGCACCAGTGGCAAGATTAGAAGCCATCAGAATGTTTCTTTCCTATGCATGTCATAAGAACTTTAAACTATATCAGATGGATGTTAAGTCAACATTTATTAATGGAGATCTAAAAGAAGAAGTATATATGGAGCAACCTAAAGGATTTTCACTGACATATAATCCTGACTATGTCTGTAAGTTGAAAAAGGAATTATATGGACTGAAATAGGCACCACAAGCCTAGTATTATAGACTAGACAAATTTCTACAGGACAAAGGGTTCAAGAAAGGTATTGTTGACAATAATCTATACATTAAGTCTGAAGGTGATGATTTATTAGTTGTTTTGGTTTATGTAGATAACATTATTTTTGGATGTACTAATAACCCTTTTGTTCAGTGATTTTCTAATTCTATGCAAACTGAGTTTGAGATGTCCATGATAGGAGAACTGTCATATTTTCTTGGTTTTCAAATCAATCAGAGTTCTACGAGGTTATTTATCTCTCAAGAAAAGTATTTGAAAGAGATGTTGAAGAAGTTTTAGATGGAAGATTCCTCGCATGTTAAAACACCTATGGTAGTTGGTTGCAAGCTCAGTAAAGATGATATTTCACCTGATGTTGATCAAAGAACATATCGATCAATGATAGGTAGTCTTTTGTACATCACAACATCTCGTCCTGATATGATGCAAGATGTTGGAATGATAGTTCGTTATCAGTCTTCTCCTAAACAAAGTCATTTAGCAGTTGTCAAGAGGATATTCAAATATTTGAAGGGTACAATGACTTATGGTCTTTGGTATCCTCGAAATAAGAATTTTCAATTAACTGCATATTCAGATGTTGATTGGGAAAATTGTTTGGATGAGAGAAAGAGCACCAATGGAGGTGCATTATTCTTAGGTGATTCATTAGTAGCATGGCTTAGGAAGAAGCAATGATCTATTTCTTTGTCAACTATAGAGGCAGAGTACATTGTTGTTCCTACTTGTTGCACTCAGATATTATGGATGATACAAACTCTTGCAGATTTGAAGGTAATTTATATTGATCCCATTCCACTTCATTGTGATAACACCAGTGCCATTAGTGTCTCCAAGAATCCTATGCTTCATTCCAAGACTAAGCATATACCAATTAAATATCATTTTCTCGAAGAGCAGGTTACAAACAGATTTGTTCAGTTGAATTATATTTCTTCCACAAAATAGATAGCTAATATCTCTACTGAACCATTAGCAAAGACACCATTTGAATATCTTTGTTAGAAGTTGGGGGTCATGTCTTCTTTCATCTAATTTGTTCACCTTGTCGGGGGGAGTATTTATTGAATATTTGTTGTATTTTTGGTGAATATAGTTCTGGTTTTTCCATTCATATATGACAGGGGGAGTGTGTTTCCTTTGTCATCAATGTCAAAGGGGGAGAAGGAAAGATACTGTTGCAGAATTGTTGTTCTAGAATTTCTAGAATGCAGAAAGTTGCCATCAATGTCAAAGGGGGAGATTGTTGGCAGAGATCGTTGGCAAGTTGTTTGGTGTGTTATCAGTGTTGTCATTGATGTCAACTATGAATGGACAAGAGTGGGAAGGAATATCGTGGGTCGTCGATTCTCAAAGGAGAGATCTAGACCGTCGATCAGAGGAATGTTGTGGGTCATCGATCAGACGAGAGCGGAGTTCAGAAATCGAGAAATAGAAGAAAGAAAACGATCTAACTTTCGACATCACGAAACATGAAGTCCCGAAGTGCGAAGAGGATATCTGAACCGTCAAATCCCAGAAGATTTTGGATCGTTGATCTGACATGGATTTCAGGAATTCCGACTTTGGAGAAAGGAGGAGAGCTAACTTGAGAGTTCGCGAAACACAAAGTGCCAAAGTACTTGGCCCCAAGTCATAGCAAGAGGTCACATCTGTAGATATTAAGGGAAAGAGCTAGCATTGCTAGGCTCTACTTTAGAGATCGAGAGTTGGGAGAGACGAGGTGAATCACAGCAGAATAGCTAAAGCGCCTTTTTGTTTGGCGTGTGGTCACGTGGAGAGGATTTTTGCGTCCGATACAAGCCTATGCATGTATAATCCAACGACGCAGATTAGATAGACAATCTGATCGAAGGGTTGTTGTTTCACTTCGTGATTTCTTGATCAGTTACGATTCAGTTATACGAACTGAATCATTGTTCTTGGGGGTTGGATATTCGTAGTGTAACAGATCATGAGGGAAATTATAAAAGAAAATTTTCATGATAGAGTTGATGTGGTTGTTTTCTCTGCAAAATGAGTAGAACCATATGAAATGAAAATTACAATATGAACAAAGTGAGAAGAAATTCAGAGATGAAGAACAAAAGAGGGACAGAGCAGAAATGGTGAAAAGAGTAGAATGTACGAGAACCTAAGAGAATGAGAAGAATAGAGAAAGATCAGATGGTAAATGACAGCAATTGGAGCTGAGTATGAACATACAAAAGCATAGCAGAATTGCAGAACAGAAGTAGAGCATAATTGTAGAAAAGAGAAGAAATGGTAAGCATTGACATATCTATATTGTTGTAAGATATTATTCAAACAAAGTTTTATAATCAGGGTGGTAGGGTGGTGCTAGGAAGGACTGTGGTCCTCTGTTATTCAAGTTCATGATTGAATATTGGGATTTCTAGCTTCCATCTAGTTGTGGCTAGAAAACAGGGTGGTAGGGTGTGCTAGGGAAAACTATGAGTTTTTTGTGTGCAAGTTGGTGCTTGTATAAGTGGAAGTACGTGCTTCCATCTAGTTGGTGTTGGAGATCATAAGGATTAAATATGCTTCTTTCTAGTGGGTTCTAGAGAAACTTGAGGGTTGGTGCTCTCCACAAGTTATAGCTTGTTAAAGAAGAGGTTGTAGTCTCATTTTGAGTTGGTTCTCTCCACAAGTTACAACTTGTTAAAGAAGAGGTTGTAGTCTCATTTTGAGTTGGTGCTAAAATATATATGATGTATAGAAACATAAGATATTGCCTCTCATTCTAAGAAGAAGAGGTTTTCTCTCTTTATGGGTTTCCTCATGAATATATGTCTCTGTGTTTATCATGTGTGTGATTGATGTTTACTATTTATGTTATTTATGTCTTGCAACAACATAATATTGTTATCGGGATTGACTTATATAGGGGCCAAGTGCTCGATAATGTCAGAAGTGTCCAAGAGAGGTGGAAAATATGGTTGAAGCAGTGCCACATTAAATATTAGGTAGCCAAGGAAAGGGGAAATACTTAATTCAAACTAATCCTCACCCAGAGCCTTGGTGATGGTGTAAGGCCCATATCATAGTGGGAATAGCTTCCAATGGGGTCCTTTGAGGCACTCTTTCTACAAATGCAACCATACCTTATCTCCCACTTGAAACTTGTGTGGTAACCGATGTTGATCGTGTCATTGCTTGTACTTGGTGTTATCTTTCTGCAAAATATCATGAACTTGTTGTTGGATGTGATCGATTTGTTCAACAAATTTGGCTTCTTGATTAGCCTCAGTCTGAGCATGGGAGGACTCCTCCTATGAAACTACAATGGGTAGAGCTACATCAATGGGGGCCAATGGTTCTAACCCCAAGCACACCTAAAAAGGGTTGTGTCCAGTAGAGTTGTGGAGGGCTCTTTTGTAGCTATGTTGGACATAAGGAAGGCTTCCATCCCATGTGTGTGGATGTTAGGGATTGTACATCCTCAAGATATGAATAATCATCATGTTGACTACCTTTGTTTTTCCATTAGTTTGTGGGTGGAAAGTAGTCAATTTGGTCAACTTGGTGTCCAACATTGACCATAGACTAGAGAAAAAAGTACTCAGGAACCTATTGTCATGATCATAAATAATGGTCTGTGGGAGCCCAAAATGAACCTCAAATAAGAGCTTAGAAGTGGCCTCAATTGTGATACTCTTCTTGCAGGGAGTCAAAACTGCCATCTTAGAGAATCCATCAATAACAACAAAGACACAGTCATTACCATGCTTGGTTGAAGGAAGATCGGACATGTAATCCATGGAGATGGACTCGCAAGGCTTATCAGGAGTAGGTAAAGGGGTGTCTAGCCCATGTTTCTTAATGGTGGGTTTGAAAATGTTGTAGGCAGTGCAAGATCTGATATACTTGATGACATCGTGTCAAAGCTTCAACCAATAAAAATGATTTTGCATTAATGCCACTATTTTTTCCATGCCAAAGTGTCATGCCACCTGAAAGTAATGAGCCTCCCAAATAATATTTGCATGATCGATTAAAGGAACATAGATATGGATCAAATGGCATAACATTCCATCATCGAGATGAAAGTATGGAACCAGTTTGCCCGCACTCAATGTCTAATGTGTAGTTGCAAAGTCATAGTCATTGTTGTATAATTGTGACCACCCAAAAATTCTCATGCCCATAGGAGTTAAGAACTTTGTTTAACGCCACAACTAGGGGTCAACTGAGGTAGTTTGCAATATGGTTTGTGATTTCCTTCTTGTAATTGATGTTCAAGTGGAATTATTGCAAGTAAGTGGACCACTTATGATGGCAGTCATTATGTAACTTTCCTTGTGTATGCATGCATTGCAAAGGCCTGTGATCAACGAGGAATTCATTTCCTTTCCCAAAATGTAATGCTTCCATTTTTGACATGCTTGCATAATGGATTAAATCTCTTTTTTGTAGATGGGGTATCTGCGAACAACATCAGATAAGGTTTCATTATGATATACCACCATATTCTGATGATGAGTGAGGACTGCATCAATAGCATACTCTGAAGCATTTGTCTCAATCTAAAATGCTTGTTGCAGGTCTAGAAGAATAACGATTGGTGTTGAGCATAGGTGGTATTTCAAATCCTCGAATTCTTTCTATTGTGATGTATCCAAAACAAACTTGGCCTTGGATCCACCCTTGGTTAATTGATTTAGGGCCCAAGAGATACAAGAGAACCCCAACACAAGCCTACGGTAGAAGTTGGCGAGGATCAAGAAGTTTTCGGGCTCAGTTAGTGTCTTCAGGGTCAGCCAATCACGAGTGACGTGGATCTTGGTTGGATCCACTTGCACACCCTGCTCATCCACAATGTATCCCAAATATTGAATTATTTGCATGCCAAAGGAACACTTATCCAAATTGGCATGTAAATTGTGTTGTCGCAGGGTGCCCAATACCTATTGAATGTGCTTCAAATGTTCCTCCCATGTTTTTCTAAATATGAGGTTGTCATCCAGATATACAACCACAAAGGAAATTTTGAATGGGTGCAATATATCATCCATCATTCACATGAATATGGATGGGGCATTAGTCAAGTCGAAAGGTGTGACCAACCAATCAAAGAGGAATTATTTAGACTTGAAGGTTGTCTTCCATACATCAATTTTCTCAATCGACACCTGGTGGTAGTCTAACTTCATATCAGTCTTATTGAAAAATTATGCACCCTTGAGTTGATCAAGAAGATCATCAATCAAGGGGATTGGGTACCAGTTCTTGATTGTGATATTGTATAGGGATCTGTAATCAATACAAAGTCGTTGTGTCCCATCCTTCTTCTATATCAGAACAATTGGGCTCATGCAAGGTGAGGATCTTGGTCTAATATGCCCCTTTAGAATTAGCTCTTAGATATAGCATTTGATTTCTTCATTCTCCATAATAGAGAGCCTATATATAGTAGGTAGAGGAGCACCAGGTGTCAAATCAATTGAGTTCTTTACCTGACAGTGCAAAGGCACCCCAGTAGGTGACACAAATATGTCTTTGCGTTCTTCTACTATCTTGTCCACTTGATTCTACTGTGTAGAGAGACATAGTGTAGAGGTTTTGGTAGTTGCATTGATCTTCCATTCACATTTTGACCGGACCATAAAGAGGAAAATATCCTGGTTTGACAGACCACCTTTCTACATTGCTTCATGATGATCAAAGAGATTGCAATAGTTGTGATTGCCTCTGGTACCTTGTATATTCGACCTCCCAAAGTAATAATGACACTAAGGGGCCTAGATTCGTAAACAACATGACACTTCCACATATATGGTTTTCCTAAAAGAACATTACAAACTTCAAGTGGGGAAAAACCACACATTACCTCATCTTTGAAGGGATCAATGTCGTAGAGAAGGAAACATTTTTGGCTGACACAAATGTCTTGTCCCTGTCTAATCCAACCGATGGTGTATGGTTGAGGGTGTGGCATCATTGTTAGGTTCAACCTCTTGATGACCTCTACATAGATTAGGTTATTTTAGATACTTCTATAAATAATGAAATGGAGTGGGGTCCCCTTCTTCGACATCTATGAGTGGAAGAGGCGCTCCCCTTCTTTAGGTTCCTCCAGTTCCTATGGCTGGACCTTTGTGGTAGCGATGGTGAAATCGAGTTTTTCATCAATGATCCATTTTCCCTTCTACAGTTCTAAATCAGAGTCTGAGCCAACATCTGACTCTGAGGCCTTCATCTCATCCAACAACGATTTTTTGGAGCAACATTCATCAGTGTTGTGCTAAGGGATTTTGTGGAAATCACACCACTTTCCAATGTCCAACTTTGACTTCCTATTCCCTTCTTTGGTCGTGGCTTGGGATGGTTTTCCTAGGGTTGCTCATCCTTGATTTTTTCTTTTTTGGGGGAGTTCAACTACCTTTACTATGATTCTATTGTTATGGGTTTGCAGAATTGAAATCCCGCTTATTTTTTTCTTGAACTTTTGCTCGATCTAGAGAGCATATCAGTAAGTGGATCCCAATGAACATATGTCGAGGAACTCCATATATGTTTGGATGTACCTATGTAGGCCATTGTAGTACTTCAAAACCAAGTGTCTCTCAGAGTCTTTAATACCCATATTTGTGTGCAAGTTATGGAAGATGTTGGTGTACTCTAGCACTATCTAGTCTCTCTCCTAATGCAGAGTTGTCCATCTCATGTACTGGTCATCATAGTTTCCAATAGGGTAGTATTGTTCCTTGAGGGCATCAACAAAATCTATCCAAGTGGGTCCTAGCCCAAAAATTACAGAATCATCTCCAACATGTTTCTCACAGTAAGTTTCCCACCAATATCTGACATGGGGAAGGGATTTAAGGAGCGTGAAGGTGATTTTTTCATTGTTGGAAAATTTTTAGATAGAGAAATAACCCTTTAGAAAACTTAACCATTTTTCCAAAATGTCGGCATCTATATGGCCTTCAAATAAAGAAATATTAAAGTTAATGTGTACCTTGAAGGGCATCGTGTAATGTTGCATACTTGGCTAGTCTAGGAAATGTTGCTAATGTGTGTGTAGGATCAAAGGTTTATAGCATATAAATGATCATGCAAATAAATTGTTGGATCATGTTGTCATTGATGCCAATGGTTTGATTGATTGATGTCATTGATTGATGTCAAGTGATTGATTGATGTCAAAGGATTGATTGATTGATGATTTATGTAATA
>SNQJ01S0060770.1:79159-101402 GCA_010110895.2 Picea sitchensis | reverse complement strand
ATGGATGAAAAAATCAAAATTGATCAAGAAGAAGAAAGAGGTAAAGGATTTGAAGGTTGAAATAATGGCGTTAAAAATTCTAGACTCCCACATTAAAAATGGGAATGAAATACTCAAAGAGAACATGACAATGATTGTCAAGGAAAATGACCATTTAAAACAAGAATTGAAGAAGATAAAAGAAGAGCATGCAACAACCACTCAAGGGAAGATCCAATAAACAGGGAATTCATTAGGAAGGTAGAAGTTAAGGAAGAAATCATGAGGGAATTGAAACCAAAATTTAAAGGCAATTTTGAATTTTTGGATTTTCATAAGGAAAATGAAAAAGCTTAAGTATGGGGGATATGTTGGGTCCACTGTCTTTTCATAAAAACTATCATGCACCCACTATTTTTACCATTCCTTTTCTCCATTTTGTACCTATTTTCACTACACCTTGGATCAATAAAGCATGTAAAAGGTAAATTTTTGGTTTTGTTTTCATATTTTATTTAATAAGTAAAATTGTCAAATTCTTGATTTTTTATGAGCTTTATTACCATAAGTGAATTTTTCCTGTAATTGCTCTGAGCTTAGAATATTTTCAGGTCGAATTAGAGAAAACGAGAATATGAGTTTTGTTGCCAACATTTACATCATGGCTCATGAGATTTTGGAGCATGGGAAACTGCCTTTCCCGTAAGTCACAGATCAATGTTGGTCGACCATGTGGCTTCCATAAGAAAAAGAATAGCAGCAAGAACACAATTTAATTTCGTCATGATTTCTATAGAAAATATCTCATCTAAGGTTGGATATATAATTCTTAGGAGGTCGTTCATATATCTTATCCATCCAAGAGAGATTTTAGGCCAGATTACTAGCATTTTCTCATGTATAAATATGCCAAAACTTCAAGGAATTTGGGGATTTTGAATTTGGAAAACTTATGAACATATTGTAGTTGATTTTATCAATATAAAGTCTTTGTTTTTTCTCCATTTAATTTTCTAAGCATGTGCATGATCCAATTATTGGAATCCCCCTTGCAATGGTCTATGCAATGATTGTACATTTCTATACAAAGATTGTGTTTTCTACTCGTTTAATTAGTGGGTGCTGGTAAATATTTTTTGTGTCTCTATTTATTTTAAATAGTATTTTAGTTTTAGTTTTGATTCCATAAATATTCCCTTTTGAAAAACATTTAAATGAAGATTGAAAACCTCTTTTGATCTATAATTTGCATAAGTCTAAAAATATTATTGTTGTGAGGTCATGACTATTATGATAATTTATGTATTCCCACCATTAAAGACTATGACAAATCTGGTCAAAAGAGATTAGAATTGTGTTTGCGTTTCCTTCCTTTACAATTTATGAAATCCACAATTAAAACAAAGTATTATTGTAGATGCTATATCGTGTTGAGTTAAAGTTATTTCACAGTTACTACAATATCTTTGTAAGGGACTTCTTCACCCTACAATATGTGTTTCCACCATTGAACTTTGATAAATGAAGCTAGTCACTAGAGGAAAATAAAATTCATCGTACAGTCTGATTTTCAAGCAAGAAAAACTGAATTAAGAGGATTTATCATTTCTGAATCTTTTGCTTTCTTAGATGCATATAAAATTCTTTAAGTTCACAACCAAGCTCAATCTTGTCACATAGTTGCTTTCATTTCCTTGAAACAAAATTCCTTTGTGAACTAATTTTATACCATTGAGGCTGTGAGCATTCGAAGAATTAGTCATTGTTTCTTTTGAAAACTAGTTTATAAAAGTATTTTTGTAGTGTTTCTTAGAGTTAAGACTGATTTTAAGACTAGTATCTTCACATATAGTGATGTTCCTCTAAGATTACAAAGCCTAGATTGATACTTTAATATCTTAGTTTATGCAATTTAGTGAGCTGACAACGAGAAAACTTAATGTCCTATGAGATAGAAAGACTTGGAGAATTTTATAAAATTTTGTCATTTCACAACTTAAGAACTTTTCATGTTTTGCAATTTATCATGACCTTCAAAGTTTTCCATCAAATCAATTCATCATAGCATTAAAATTCCTTTGAAATATGATACATTGCACAGAAAGTGATTTTCATTGCGACATATCATAGATGTTTAACGTTTTTGTCCATGGAACACAATGCATCTCAAAAACACTTTCTCTCACAACATATTTCAAAACATCAAACATTGAAATTACATGATATCTTCCTTTATCGCACCATAGAGAAACTTCCAACGATGCGATAAGTATCCTTTATCACATAAAGAGATATTTTCCCAAGGTGGGACACACTGTATACTTGTCAACTTTCTATACATGCATTGATAACCTTCTTTCTCACCGAATTAAACTTTCAAAGTGTGAGACAAAGGCAATTTTTTACCCTTTTAAAAGGAAAATAGTGTGATGAAAGGGAACAAAATATTCTCCAAAAGCACATTGGAACTTCTTTTATTGTCATTTCATTTTTCTCCTCAAGTGCATCGACACCAACGAAGTTCCTCATGCATTTGAAGAGTGTCAAGGTTGCAAATAAATCCATACCATTCACCATCGAGTTCACAATTGTCACTATTGAGGTAAGCATCGTACTCCATTTTTTGATATAATTAGATTCATTTTGTTTGAAAATCACACATTTGATGTCAAAGAATCTTCCACCCACTTCCCTTTTCACCTGGCCAGTCAATCAAACAAATTAATAAAATTGGAGAATGGTAGAATTTCTTACTTTTAAAGAATATTTTTGTTTCTAGTTCAACCATTGGATATCAAAGAATCTTCCACCGAATTTGTGTTGTCACTTGGCTACTCAAGCAAAAAAAATGGAGAATGGTAGTCAATCATAGTGCTGTAATGACCGGTTATGTACGTCTCAATAGCTGCGTGAATAGGAACCAACAGATGGACAGATTGAGTGGAATCAACACTGCCGAATGGTAGAATTTATTCCTTTTAAAGACCAAAACCCCTATATGCCATCTCGATCACAAACTAAACCCAAGCATGTCGAAGGGAAAAGAACCATTTTTTTCCATCCATTCGAGCCTATTTTTCCATCCATTCAGCTGAGAAAACTTGAAGGGGATCCTTAACAAATAATCCAAAGGATATCCTAAGCATGAAATGATATATGAAATTATTAAATTCATCTAATTCTTACTCATCACACCATCCAGTCAAGCTTCCTCTAACCCACCCAAACGGTATGCATTTCTTGAGACTAAAATGATTTGATGAGAGAGGTTTCTTCTATATCGCAACCATATAAGGATATCAGAAGAGAAACCTAGCATGAAGCAATGCGAAGGAAGTAGCTCGTATTTGGAGTCTACCGCATTATTTGAGTAGGACGCCAAGAGAAATAGATGGAGTGACACATGAATTGCTTAGTCACACTTTAGTGGCTCATCAGGGTCGGAAAGCAACATGGTAGATTATATTAGGTTCGATTTGCCCCCTTTCTCCATTCATTTCTTCTCCTTCCCCTCCTCTTTCTCTCTAATCCAAACGAAAGAAAATGGGAAGGTAAAGAGAGACATTTATAAGGAGGATGATACCTTGATATAGGATTGATATAATAGGAGGCACTTAAGATCTCTAATTCTTATAAGCCTATCATTATTATCAAAGAGAAACATAAACAGACAAAACAACCCAATAAAACTTGTGTTTCTAAGACTAATGGGAAGGTCTTAACATCTAAATTATAAGTGTTATCCTATCAAAGTGTGATGCTTTCCACCATCGCCTCAAATTGATGCTTGACCCACCTTTTCTACAAACGGTGTAATGAAAACAAAAATTTTATTGACAAACATTTATCCTAAAACACGTTACATTTAAGATAAGAACATACCAACTCCCTTGTTTTTCTATTTCAAAATAATCTCTCCATATAGGCATTTTACCTATGTTTTATATCAAACATCATTAATGTTTTCTATGGTTGAAATGGATGAGTTACAATATTCAAACATGGCCTCAAAATGATCAAGGAAACAAAACAAATGGGTAATTGAGATAATCCTAATTGAGAAGAGGATGCAGGAAAGAAAGTTGATATTGGAATCTAAAAGCCTATTTATGGAGATATAAAATGTGCATGCACATGAGAATGGTCTACAAATGGGGAGAATTGTATAAGATGTTTAGAGAGTAAAAATTGAAAGAGTGAATTGTATTGGATGTTTAGAGATGAAACATTTAGAGACCACTCCTAGTCCTTACTAACACCAACCTTGATGTTGGTGTATACCAATCCATCAAGCAACAAAGCTTGATAGAGTGGTTGCCAAACCTGTCATCTTCCATTGTGTAAAGGTTATTGCTTGGATCATCAGGTAGGAATATATTAATAATAAATTGATCCAAGACACTAATGGAAAGGAAATCACTTTGTTCTAGACATCATCTTTTGATACATGCTACAAATTCCCACCTACCCAAGTAGACATAGATGCTACAATTTTATGTAAATTGTAGGGAAATCATGAAGAGATAATGGGTGAACCCCAAATAATTTAGGGCTAGAGGGCTAGGAATGTATCCACTAGCTTGTTAAGGACCCCCTTGAAGATCATGGTGGTCCTCTTTAGTAGAATGTATGGTGCCACTCATTTCAGGGAGTCATGGTCTTGATGATATACAAATTCACCCAAACAGGTTTTGTATTCAACTAGGGTTCTATCCTATTAGCCATTATGGGTTACACTATATCCAAGGCCATGTATGTAGCCCCAACCGTACACTCAACCTTGTTTATATCATTGTACCTAATTGGCATTACTTTTGTGGTCAACCATTTTCTTGGAATGGGTTTATAGTGTCAACCAAGTGAACCTCCCATCCACATTTAATACTAGAATTTGTGGGAGCATTAGTACACTAGAACCAATTGATTTTTTTGTGCAACAACAATATTCATGTTCGAGAAAGCTATGTAAGCCATTGGTGAGGTTGGTGACTATCATGCCATCGAGAAAGGGACCTACATTAATGTTTTCATAGATGCCAAACATCCCCATTTACTCCTAAAATTGTTCCTAGATAAAATAGCATTACATGAGATAGCATGTCAAACCTTTATGCATGGAGTTGGAGAACCACTCTATTCAAACATGAAAGCCTCATGGTCTCCACTACCTTTCTATGTCGGAGAAAATACCTTAAAACATATTAAAGAAGTAGTGGTTAAGGCTGGGAGTTTGGCCACTTTTCATTTTTGAGAGGAAAGGTTCATAAGATAGGATCCTCCAGATGTAATCAATCAACATTGTCAAGCCTATAGATATTGAAGGCCATACCAGAATGAAGTATGGCCAGAGGAATAATTTTATAGAAATGTTATATTAGATGACATCATCTTTAAAATGGGAAATAATTCTCGAACAAACAAGGAAAAAATAAAAGAGTATGAACAAAGGGAAAGAGAGGGAGATGAAAAAGAAAGAATTAGTAAGGAAGTCAAAGAAGCACCAATGAGAATAACAACAACATAAAAATAAAGACTAGAAAAAGAACTTGAATTGCTAAAGATCCATTAAAAATAGAAAAGAAAAGAAAAAAAATAAGAAGACTAAAAAATAAATAAGGAAAGAAAGAATCAAAGGGAAGAGGCGAGAGGCTCAAATCCCATGGATAGAATATTGTAAGGGGTGGTGTCGTAACACTCTTATATTTTACACTTTTCTTTATGCTTGTGTATTTATTTATTTCTTTAATATCTTTTTGTTTTAGAAATATCTGTTGGAACATATATCTTATATCTTATCCATTGGTTAAAATATGTTCCTAACTACGATAATTTACATTAGTTTGCATTTTTATACTTTATAATAAAATATTGGACTCTACATCCCATAACCATTTAAGCATTTCATCATTTTAAGTAATGGTTTAAAAGCCAAATTGTGTGAATTCTAATTGAGACTTTACACCAAGTAGTACTATTGTCTATTGAAGGGAAGTTTTCCTTTTCCCATGCGAAGACTATGGTTATGATATGTGTTCGATGATAATGATTACATATACTTGTAACTACACTTTGGTTTTCATACACGGCATGTGTAAACATATTGTGAGCATTAATGCATGAACATTGGTAATGTTGTTTGGTTATGTTGAATAGTGGTTAATTGCTTTGTCACGGTTCGATCCACCTTCATTTCTTCTTACATGTTAATCTACGTACCTTGACAATGAACGGTTAGTTGTAATGAAATGGTGTGTGTACACAAATATTCTATGCTAGGTCTATGGTGAAGAGATGGAAATGTTAAGGCTTATATGATTACAAGCATATGCATATGAAAAGGCTAGCTATCAAGACCTAAGGTTTTGAGCCCGCCTTGATGATTAGTGAAGAATTCAATCATATCTACTCTGAACATCGGAACATATTTACTTATGTGACTTAGAGACCTACAAGTGAGATCTCCTTGGGATTGCAAGGAACCTACCAATTATTGAATGGAACAACTTGTCTTGGACGTACCTTGAATCAAGTACCATTTGAATAGTATATGTATACACTTATGTATCAATCTCTCATAGCCTTTAATTTCATTCTCAATCTCATTCTAATTGTGTGAAAGTGAGTTCCTTGCCTCACTGTTCGGATGTTCCTTACCCTATTTCAGTTGGACATTTCGATCATTGTCTTTGGCACTCTCCTTAAGCTCGACATGTTTGGTAATGGTGATTTTGAGGTAAAAAAAATAGTTGTACCCTAGTGTTTTACTTGGTTTTGGATAAATTGTTTTACTTGGTTTTGGATAAATTATGAAGGTTTCATGCATGTTGTGTTTATTGTTAGACTGAAATTTTGGGCTGTTTGGTTGATATTTTCCCTCCTATGGTCATTGTATGAGTGTTATACCTTTTGGGTGGATAAACTAGATATTATTTTGTTTAATGTGAATAATGTTAGATGTATCTCAACTTGGGTTTATGATCACTTCTTTCTAGATGTATCTCAACTTGGGTTTATGCTCACTTCTTCCTAGATGTATCTTGGGTTTATGCTCACTTTTTCTTATCACTGGAGGTTGAACCCATCATGGAGTTTGGGTTTATGGTCACTTCTTCTTATCACTAGAGGTTGAACCCACCATGGATTCAACATGGAGTCCAAGCAATGATGATAACGTAAGATCTAAACACAAAAACAACTTAGTATTTATTTCCATGATGTGTCTTCATGGAGTTAATTTGTAGATTAGGTGATAATTGTGCATTCCCATCCCTCCTATTAAAACCTATAGATTCCTTTTATGTTTTAGATATGAGCTCGTTTTGTGCATTTCAATGAATTATAATTTTGGAAGCTATGGCATGTGATGCCAAGATATTCTTAAAGTCTTGCATTGTTAGTTATCATGTAAAAGCATGAATATAACTATCCATGTTATTATGACTTGTATATAATCTGATTGGACAGTGAGTCTAATACCCGTAACCTTGTCTTATCCACACCCGTATTCAAAGACTCAAATGATATGTCCTTCTTAGTCAAATTCACCAAGTGATATAAAATGATGAAAGGCCCTTCTCATTTTGGCTTCCTTCTCTTTTCTTTTATACCAAAATTATACTCCTAAACTTCTTAGTATTACTAGCAAAAAAATTGATTCACTTAGTGCATGGTCGTGATGGTCATGGTTTGAATGGTCTTATTGGACGGTGGATACTATTGATGTTTGCATAGCATTGCATGAAAAATCAGTGATGATGAGAATCCTAGAATTGCAATTGTTGGATAGTAGACATTACGCAACATTCATATTGATTATTTACTTAAAGAATTAAACCTTAGTTGAATCTATTTTTTTTAGATGTGTTTAGTTGATGGTTGGAAAAGTTCGATTTGCATGAGATAATGGAAAATCATATATTTAATTAGCTTAAGACCTAATAGGTCCGTGCATTGAAATGTACGCTTGACTATTGGTTTATACATAACCATGCTATATATAAATGGATAGAGTTGTTTGGAGAAAGCTTATCTATACAAGGTTATATTTATATTAACATGCAATATTGTCGTCAATATTAATGCAAATTTCCTACAAATGATATTGGATGATCGTGCTTGATGTAAGAAGAAGATGTAAGAATGTTGGTTTATCAATGCATGACTTGGTTGAATCGTATCCATACATGGTGTTAAAGTGACATGATAAAAAAATATAGCTTACAAGGATTGTAGAATGACACGTACATGCCTTTGTTATTTACAAACAACATTATTATGTAATGAAAATAATGTGCAAATAATGGTTACTTTTGGCATTACGAGGTATATGATTGGTATTACAAGGTATATGAGGTAAGGAATACTTACATTTCATGGAAATAAATTTATTTTATCTACGATTTGATTTTGGAAATTGTTATTATCAATGGTTATAACAATGTTTTTGATTTTGGAAATTGTAATTATCAATGTTTATAACAATGTTTATAATATAGTTGTTTAGATTTTATTTTTTATATATTTTGAGGTTGTTCATAGCATGGCTAAGTTTGTGTTTTTAAACTACATTACAATATACATTTTTCCTTCATTGTTTGTTTTCTCTAGACACCTCATATTGTCCTTATGTAAGGATTTTTTATTGTTATATACCCTTTCTACATTGTTCTTATTGCCTAGCATGAATAATCCAAATTAATGCATGAGTTAAGTTAATGATTGCATAATATTTATGCTACATTGGTCATGATAATGGGGATGAAATGTCAGATATGAAGCCCATAGTTTTAGTTACATATGAGTGGAAGAGGATAAAGGGTTTTTCTTTAGGTTTAGTGTATCCGGTGGATTTTCTACTTTTAAATGGTTTTCATAAATGGACTCAGATATATATTCATAATGGAGATACCTTCTACTCATGGTCAAGAAAGTGCTAAGCCATCTAGTAGGAATGTGCATTGCAATAACGTGTGCACAGTCTTACGAACATGCACTCAGTCATAAACTTTTAGGTTTGGAGGTGGACGAACCTCCATCAGGATTTCCACGTAGGTTTAGTGGCAAGAATGTGTTTGTGTTCTTAATAAATCACACACGTTCCTACTAATAAAAAAATTTAAGAGGCCACGAACGTGATTTGTGGTCATTGTGCACAAACCACACTCACGTTTCTACTCTCATTGAGTGAATAGAGGAGCTAGAGAGGAAGTATCTTGTAATCATGTCCATGTATGTTTTATTTATCTTATTTTTAACCCAATTTAGTCTTTTGCTTCCAAGTATCTAAATTAAAAAAAAAAAAATGCAATTTTGTATTTTAATTTAAAAGCCAACCTAATATAGATGCCATGTCTTTTAAATTGCAACATATATAATAAAATGGAACCCTGAGACAATGAAAACCACTCAGAAGAAAACCAAGAAGATCAAAACCCCAACCCACCACAACCACCCAATGTAAAAACTCAAATTAATGAGGGGTTGACTATATTAAGAACCCTTGAGGAACAATTAAGGGACACTAGCGAGCCTAGAAGAGTCTCCTTCGCCAATTATTTGGACATCATTATGAATTCCATTGCAAGTTCCCAAGGGAAATTTACCTCTCTTTCTAATTATAGGGAAGGAATGTATGAGTACTACAACACTAGTTTGGATAGAAACCAAGTCAAAGACCTAGGCATTTCAAAACCACAAGTATTTTCTATTTTTAGGGATCCTAGAACTGGACAAGAACTACCATTGAACAAGAAACACATCTCCATTCACTGGTGCATCCATCACTAGATTAGTCAAAATTGGATGGATAGGTGGTATATGGTTTTTGATAAACCTCCCTACAATAACAGGGAGATTTTTGATAAACCTCCCTACAATAATAAAAATTGGGTTGAGATTATTTTGGGTAAGAATGTCAACTACTTTGACATTGGATATTTCCAAGGGGTGGGTTTAGGGTTTGCACAGGATCGAGAGCATGTCAGGAGAAACCTTTTTTTAGGTCCTCCTCCCCCAATGCGAATCCCTGACCCCCTACCCAACATCCTTCTATTGCAGAGAGATTGCAATAGGTAAAACTAGTCATTTCATCATTGAATCATAGCCTATTGCAAAAAAATATCTTTGTTGCACTATCTGGGAAGGAGGTGTCAGAAAGTGACACTGATAGAGGGATTGGAGGTTCAACATGCATGATAGATTACAGTGAGGAGAGGACACATGGACATAGAAGTTGTCCATGTGAACCTCACAGATGTTCGAGTTGCGGGTAGACATGCTATGGGCCTATAGAGCCCATTAGATAGCATAGCTTCATGGAGGAGGTTAGTATTGTAACCCTATTTATGTTCTTCATCATTATATATTTATTTTGTATTATGTGTATTTATATCGATATTTTATTATATGTTGTTTTGTATTTGTTACGTCCTAGTAGTAGACCCTTTATGCTGAGGGATGAATTAGTGCATATCCCCACCACTGATGCAACAATAGAGGCATCATATTCATTCGATGCACCCCACACACAAGTATGTGTCACATATGATAAATTCACCATAGTCATTTATTTATTTTCTGGCATCCTCAAATTTTTAATGTTCTCGTGTTTCTAATAAATTTGGGACTAGGTAATGTTGGGGAATGTCCATATAGGATGGAAAAGTCACCTGCATCACATGTATCATGTGTAGAGTTAAATATCCTATAATTATCTAATTGTTTTTGTTAATGTTTTTGAATTTTATTAGTTGGTACTAATAGTTCAATTTTATTAATATGTATGCAACTTGTGAATATTTTTTCTAGTTATAGTACTATTTCACTTCCTAAGCACCTAGGAATTTCCTCTAGGTTACCTTTATCCAAGCCTGGGGAGTTGCAATCACTTTAACAGCCTGTAGGGGTCCATCGTGGCCCACCCTCATCATTTCTATCGACCCCATTGACCAAGTTTGGCACAATAGAGGTTTTCTCAGAGTAGGTTGTATAACCTAGTGCTACATGTGAAAATGAATCTCCATCGAGGCATTATATATTGATGGTGATATAATGCATTGATGATAATTTATTATGTTTCATGAATTTGATTTTACGCATATTTATTTAATTGATTTGATACTTGTAACTGATGCAAGGTGGCATCGCATAGAGACTAGCATCACATAGGAGGGTAACACCCTCAGGATTGATAGTAGCATATGCGGTGAGTTTTCTTAGGTTAAATTACAAAGTGTCATTTTTTTATGTTTATTAATTCATTGAGGAAAAAAAATTACAACAATGTTTATTATTTGTGTAGTCTCTAGAGCATTGAAGCATGCCCAAGCCTAGAAACTCTCAAGGTGCTTCCTTGACCAAGAGAAGAAAGATTGATTTTAAGGATGCTCCCGAGGGTGGCGAGGGTGGAAGTGGTCAGTGATTGACCTACCATCTCCATTTTGTATCTAGGCCACCATATGGATGTTTTTTATGTTAAGGCACTTTTTGTCGCTTTGTGTATTGGGAACGAGTTTCCATTTTGTAAAAATTGAAGAATTTGGACGATCTTGAATACACACACACACACACATTTCATAGCATATTTTTTATGAATCAAATTGTTTCTTCATTTTATGTTCATGAATATATGAATTTCAAAGTGTTTGAATTCAAAAGTGTATGAATTTTATGTGTATTAATCCCTTGATTTTTTTCTAAAGTGATTATAAATACTTGCATTCCACATTAAGGAATATCTTATGGTGGAAAATATTTCTAAGTGCTAAATCCACAAGAAATTAATGGTTCTCAACATTGTTTTATAGTCAACCATATATATCTACATCATCAATAGATCATTCCTTCTAAATTATTTGCATGAATGTTGTGGATATCCATATTCTAACTCACAAACAACAATGCGTGGAATACCTCTTGAATTATCTCCATCTAGATCCAATGATAATCCACAATCAAATAGTGGTCACTTGAAAATATTGTGACCTAAAAAATGGCATAATAGAATCATTTATTATAGAAATAAATTTTCTCATTTATCTTCTACATAATTGTAAATCACTTAACAATATTAGCTCAATGTTATGTGAAATCAACCTCCATAAATAGTACTATAGTTACTCAATTACGAAGATGACATAAGCTAAAATTCAATTATGAAAGTATAGAATATTTGGATAACCCAAACACTTCATATATTTATTTAGAATATGAAGTACATGCACCTACCAATATCTTATCAAGGGTTGTTAGAAGTCAGACTCTTCAAACCTTAGCGATGGAAACCATATGATAACATTAGCTAATAGCTCACTCCATTAGATATCATCAATAAGGTAGCATACACAATGATAAGTCCTTTTTGGAACCTACATTTGTATCCCACAATTGTACTATAACACCCATGTTTCCCCCAGTTTCTAAATATAATTATATGGCCAAGAGACTATGGCAAACTCAATATGTGTGAATGTTTGATTTGATGGACCTTTGTTGAAAAGGTCAATGAATGTAAATTATGTTATTTACTAGAAAATGGATAAGTGTTGCATGACTTCTAGAAGGGGGATTTGTTAAGAGGGACCATGAATGCTATGAAAAAGATGGTGAAGGGGACCAGAAATGGTTGTGTTAACCTCCACCAACCCATAACCTTATTGGATTTAATTTCTCACGACCATAATAGTCCTTCTAACCAAGGAATGAATTAGACTCAGGATGGTAGGTGGGAAGACCTCCTCAAGAGTTAATGAAGGGATTAGGAAGAGCACCCATCTGCAAGTCTTTCAGACCTAAACAGAGACTCAGTATTCGAGCCACACACAATATTGTTGAGGAAGGAAAGAAAGGAAGGTGTGGTGGGAAGAGGAAGGCATGCAAAGAGTGCATAGACGAGACTAATCTCTCCGGATCAAGAAAGAACTAAGAAATGAGTGTTTTGTGGTCACAGGAAATGGCTAGGAGGGTTATGATACAAGTTGATAAACGAGGCTACTAAGTGATTGAGGAAGTACTCAGGCGGTCCTCCTTTCTTTGTATAGTGAAAATCATTTCCTAGATCCTGTGGCAGGAGGAGAGTTACCACCATCCCTATTGTCACTAATCCATAAGAAAGGATTATATCTTAGAGCATTGTTGCCTAGCTCGGAGATGGCCAGTGGTAAATATGTTAGGAGTGATTGAGCCTATGGTTGGGTGGAAATGGGCACCCCTTTGATCATTCACTTCACGTTATCTGGTTCTAATAAGTGTTTTCATATTCTATGCATTGAATTGGGAGTAATGGATGCATGCATGTATTTATATATTTATAAATGGTTTCTTTATTGAAATGATTAAGTTATGTGTATGTGTTTGTATTCTTGTGAACTTATGCTTCTAATTGATTGTTTATGTGCCCCAACCTAGCCTTCAAGGTGCCTTGCGACATAAACCTGTAGGACGACCAAGATAGAAAGTATTGCGTCAATCTGTCCCTGTACGCCTAAAGAGACTACCCCCTTTAGACTCGTTGTTGTGGGACTGTGATATCATGCCCAAGTCCTTAACAGTTTCATGATGAAGCTCTGGAAGGATGACGATATTTAAGTGTCGGAAGGGAATATCCTTTCGTTTGGAAGATGAACAAATGAGATCTGTTCGGGAGAACCCATATGACCAACAACTAGGCACCTTAGGCTAATCCTAAGGGAGATAAGTCCTTTTGGCTTTGGAGCTTTGGAAGTCCGGGACTTCGGAGTATGGTCGGCCCTCATAGTCATAAACCAACCGAAGGTGACCGAGAGTCATGGTTACCCGTAAGGTTGACCAGTGTTGGGCGGTTTCCCCAGTGGTTAGGTGAACTTATCTTACCAACTAAACTGATATCCAAAACCCCGAAGGCCGGAGCCGCAAAGTAACAATATTCGTAGATCTATGAATCTAAGTGGTTATATCTCGATCGTGAGATTAGAGGGATGTTAAAAGGCTTCCATTTCGGGGTGACGTGGTGTAGTGAAGTCACCTAGGGAGATGTGGACCCCATTTTTATGTGCCAAGTGTCACCCGGATACGTGTGTATCACATACCCTAGAGACCCATTGGAATGTAACAGGTGTCACCCTGACCCCTCCTGTGTGTCAGTTCTTGGTATGTACCAACCTAGCCAACGTGGTTGGTAAAGTGATTGAAACTTCAGAAGTTCAGAACTTCGGAGTCTCATGTGTAGACAACAAGGAGACGTTCAACGTTGAAGCACTGAACTTTGAATTCCCTGCTAGCCTATGTGTCAGATGAGTGTTAAGTCAATCGTCGGATTGGTTGATGGATGGACCTTCCCTACGGAATGTAGGAACCAAGAGATGATACTAAAGAGATGAAGCCATGGGGTCGTCACGTGGCCCTCAACCAATGAACACCCGAAGGACTTCGGGAAGCTGTAAGATATAAACCAAGGGTCGGTTTAGAACCTGGTAGCAATCGTTAGAAATCCATGATCAGGTAAAATAGAATGAATCATCTTGAAAAGATGATTTGAGATGATTTAGTTAAGGAAAAATGAATTATGATGCCCCACCCCCTTAAAAGAGTATTAAGGAGTCGGGTGTGTTACAAATTGGTATGAGAGCATGGTTACAACACTTGGCCTTCTTGGGCTCATGGATGAGTCGCTTAAAAAATATGTTTAAAGAAATATTAAGGATGACACCCTACCTTACCTCTTTCCTAAAGAGTCTAGTTAAACTCTTACTAAAGAAAAGAACAAAAACTTTCTACTGTGTGTGTGTATTTAAGAAATATGAACTATGTGTTGTTGATGAACTAGTAGGCTGTTATCTAACAACAAGTGTTTTTTTATCACTCAAGTAGTCAGTGAATCACGGAAAACTACAAGAGTAAAGGATGGTGATGCACCATGAAGTGGGGGATGGCTCCCACAATAGAGACGAATAATATGATGAGAGGAGGGTCATGGAGACCCCTTCAAATATGGATGAAACTATAAGGAGCCTCATGTATGAATTACAGATTTGCAAGGCAAAGAACGAGATATTGATAAAGGATCAAGAAAAACAAACAAAAATTAATGTAGTCTTGCTACAGATCTTATCTATTATATAGAGGCAGTTGCAACATGGACCTGCAACCAGTCATGTGGGCTGACGAAATACGAACAAAAGTCAAAGTCCACCTGAGATATGAAAAATGTGGTCCCATAAGTGGTCACACTAGGAGGAGTACCTCAAGGAAGGCCCAACCTAGAAGCAGGGGACACTCATCAAGAGATTCCTCTTGAGAGGAAACTGGCAATTCTGAGGGATCCTCTAGTGGAAAAACTAGCTCACATTCTCAAAGGAAAGGAAAGAAGCAAAATCATTCCAAAATTCATGACCCCGAAGAGTTCAGGAAATCCAAACCACCCTCTTTCAATGGAAGGATTGAGAAAGGGGAAGAGGAAAAATCTTGGCTGCTTAGTTTAAAAAAGTACTTCATAGTCCATGACTACTTTGAAAACTTGAGGGCTCGAATAACCATCTTCAACCTTAATGGAAAGGATTCCATTTGGTGGGAAGACCTTAGGAATGTGAAAGGAATCAATGAAGAGGACTTATCATGTAAACAGTTTGAGAAACACTTCAAGAAGAATTATTTTTCAGAGAAATACTTTGATGGGAAGACTAAGGAGTTCTATGAACTCAAGTTGGGACAACTCATTATAGAGGAACATGTCAATAAATTCCTTGAGTTGTTGAGGTATGTACCCTACGTAAAGGATGAAAAGGTAAAAGTGAAACGATTTATTAGTGGGTTACTTCAGACCTACCAAAACAAGATTGAGTTTGATGAGCCAAATATCTTACAAGACACTATCCAGAAGGAAAGGTATTTTTATGAAAAGTTAGGGGGCCAAACAGAACCTCGCGAGGACTGGAAGAAGAAGAGTAGTCTAATATTAAATAAGAATTGGTTCAAATCCTCAAGATTTAAGAACTATAGGAAGGATTCCATGATAAGAATTCCTACTAGAAGTGTATATCAACAAAATTTCCCCTCCCATAATGGAAATAAACCTTTTGGAGCAAATCCAGGGAAGACTAATAACCCAAATAAGAAACCCTTGAAATGTTGAGGTTGTGGATAAGAAAATCTATTGAGGGATTGTCCACATAGACAACAGAACAATAGGAGATTCTACAATATCCAAGAAGCTACCAAAATCAATGATGTGTCTAGGAGCATGCCATAAATTTATGCAGCTTTGGATAATAAACAAGTTGACCACCAAGCTTTAGTGGTGGAGATGGAAGGTATGATTGAAAATCATCTAGTTTCTATTTTAATTGACCCGGGTTCTAATTTGAGTTATGTGGTCCCTCGGACTCTTGATAAGTGTAAATTGCAACCAGTTAGACATGTTAATACATGGTTGGTACAACTAACCACTGAAACCGAATGAAAAGTAGCAGAGGTCATACCATCTTGCCAATTCATCATGGATGGATTTCCCACCTGGAAGCAACCCTTAACATACTTCCCTAGGATCTTATCACATGTTGATTGATATGGACTTGTTATCCACTTATAAAACCAAATTTGACTGTTACCATAAAACTTTGGAGTGTGAGAATGAATAAGGGAGAAAAATGACCCTCCAAGGGATTCTCAAACCTATCTCAGTGAGACGAATATCAACCCTTCAAATGAAAAAATATTGCAAAAAGGGATGTCCTCTATATGCAATATAGGTGTTGGAATATGTTGAGGATGACAAACCAAAACTAGAGGACCATACCATATTAAGAGAGTATAAAGACATATTTCTAGAAGAGGTATCAGGTCTACCTCTGAGAAGAGACATTGACTTATCCATAGAACTTGCACCAGGAGAAATGCGAGTGTCTAGAGCGCCCTATAGGATGAGTATACTAGAGCTAGTTGAGCTCAAGTTACAGCTAAAGGAGATGATGGAAAAAACGCTACATCCGACCTAGCGTCTCCCCATGGGGAGAACCCGTCTTGTTTGTGAATAAGAAATATGGCACACTTCGACTATGCATAGACTATAGAGAACTCAATAAGACAACCATAAAGAACAAGTATTCCTTACCAAGAATCGATGAGTTGTTTGACCAATTAAGGGGTGATTCCATTTTCTCAAAGATTGACATAAGGTATGGATACCATCAAGTCTGAATCAATGATGAACAAATTCACAAAACAACCTTCATGACAAGATATGGTCACTATGAATTTGTGGTGGTGCCATTTGTATTAACCAATGCCCCCACCACTTTTATGTGCTTGATGAATAATGTGCTTCGCAAATTCCTAGACATTTTTGTGTTGGTGTTCCCTGAAAGGATCTATCTGATATCAGATCCTTTATGGGCCTAGCAGGAAACTATAGAGGTTTCATAAAAGTATTTTCCAAGATTGGTTGTCCAATCACTACCCTTTAGAAAAAGGGGCTTAAATTCACTTGGACATCATAATGTGAAGAAATATTTCAGGAATTGAAATACCTTTTGACCCATGCATGTGTGTTGAAGATTGCAGACCCTGATAATGACTTCCTCATGTGTACATATGCCTATAAGTAAGGACTCATAGGAGTCCTTATGAAAGAAGGATGTGTAGTTTTCTATGAATCCAAAAAATTGAAAGAGCATGAAATCAATTATGTGACCCATGATCTAGAATTGGTTTCCATAGTGCATGCTTTAAAAATGTGGAGGCATTACCTCCTGGGTAGGATATTTTCACTTATGACATACCATTGTGGGTTGAGGCACCTATTTGATCAACCAAAACTCAATGATATACAAGCTAGGTGGATGGCTCTCCTTAGTGAGTTTGATTTCAAAATCAAACACGTCACGAGAATAGAAAATAGGGTGGTCGATGCCCATAGCATAAGTGTGAAAATGATTCACCTGGAAGCAATGAGCACCTGTAAAATGGATGTCAGAGAGATAGTTTGGAATGCAAAGGAATAGATGCACTCTTCAAGACCGTTCCATCATACCTAAAGCAAGATCCCACAATGCTAAATTATGAATCCTATCAGATGTTGGATGAAGGTCTGTTGACTTATATAAATCAATTTTATATCCCCAAGTTGTGACCAGATGAAGACGCTCATAATGGACGAACTACACAAGAGACCATATAATGGTCAGCCAGGTTATCATAAAATGATTATACAGCCACTAAAAACAATTCTATGGCCTGGATTGAAAAAGGACATAGTTGATTATTTAGCTAAGTGTCTAGAATGCCATCAAATTAAGGAAGAACACTGACACCCAACAGGGTTTTTACAACCTCTACCAATTCCATAATGGAAATGGGAAACCATCTCCATGTATTTCATCACCAGATTACCAAAATCGGCCAAGCAGAATGATGCCATCATGGTAGTGGTGGAAAAATTGAGAAATTCTTCTCACTTCATCCCTGTCAAGTCAACTTGTAAGGCATTAGACATTGCCAACATCTTCATGAAGGAGATATTTAGACTACATGGCATGCCTAGGGAGATTATATCTGACAAAGACACAAAGTTTACTTAAAGATTTTGGAAGTCCTTAAAGGCTGGTTTTGAGACTAAATTGTTGTTTAACATAGCCTACCACCCTCAAACTGATGGACAAAAAGAAAGAGTAAACTAGATATTAGAAGACATGTCAAGGATGCATGTAATGCATCAGCCTAAGAAGTGGGAATACTACCTACCATTGGTAGAATTTCCCTACAACAATGGTTATCAAGAGCCACTGAAGATGATCCCTTTTGAATCCCTCTACGGTAGACAGTGCAAGATTCCAATCAGCTAGAGTAATCCAGTGGATAGAATTACAATCGGACCCGACATGCTGAAAGAAATGGAACAACAAATGATTCAGATAAAGAAAAATATGAAAATTTCTCGGGATAGACATAAGAGTTATGTTGACAGAAAGAAAACTCCCAGAGAGTTCAAGAAAGAAGACCATGTCTATCTCATAGTCAGGTCTAGGAAGAGCTCCCTGAGAATGGGATCTTGTGCCAAGTTGGCACATCGTTATTTTTTACCCTTTGAAGTCTTATATAGAGTGGGACCTGTATCCTATAGGTAGCACTCCCTCCCATGGTAAAGGCACATAATGTTTTCCATGTTTCATTATTGAAGAAATATGTACATGATTTTAATCATATAATTGACTGGTATGTGATCCAGGTGGAGCCAGAGGGAGAATTCCTGCCAAAACCTCAATGCATACTAGACAGGAAGGAAACCTCACTTAGGAATTGAACCATTGCACAGGTCAAGGTGCAGTGGAAACACTTTGTACGAGATGAGGCTACATGAGAAACGAAGAATTCCATGAGACAGGAATATTCATTTTTGCTTACTTCTATATATAGAGAGCACGTTGACAGATAGAACATCGAGGATGATATTCCTTTAATGGGGAGGGAATTGTAACACCCATGTTTCCCCATGTTTGTAAATATAATCATATGGGCCAAGAGACTAGGCAAACTCAATATGTGTGAATGTTTGATTTGATGGACCTTTGTATAAAAGGTCAATGAATGTAAATTATGCTATTTACTAGAAAATAGATAAGGAGAGACCAAAGAAGGGGGGTGTGCTAAGAGAGACCACGAATGCTATGAAATATATGGGGAAGGGGACCAGATATGGTTTCGTTAACATCCACCAACTTAGTAGCTTACTAGATTTAATTGCTCGGGACCAGAACAGTCCTTCTAACCCATGAATGAATTATAGTCAGGATGGTAGGTGGGAAGACCTCTTTAATAGTTAACGAGGGTATGGGGCAGAGCACCCATATGTAAAGATTTCATACCTAACCACAAAATGTGAATTTGATCCACACATAATCTTGCTAAGGAAGGAAAGAAAGGAAGGTGTGGTGGGCAGCGGAAGGCCTGCGAAGAGTGCAGAGACAAGACTAAGCTCTCGGGTTCAAGAAAGAAATAAGAAATGAGTGTGTTCTAGTCCCATGAAATGGCTAGCAGGGTTATGATAAAAGTTGATAAATGAGGCTGCTAAGTGACTAAGAAAGTACTCGGGCAGTCCTCCTTGCTTTGTATAGTGAAAATTGTTGCCAAGATCCTGCAGGAGGAGGAGAGTAACCTTCATTGCTATTGTCATTGAGCCGAAAGAAAGGATATATATCAGAGCATCATGTTGTAGCTCAGGGGTGGTCAACGGTAAATCCGTTAGGAGTGACTGAGCCTATGGTTGGGTGGAAACGTGAGCCCATTTTAGCAGTCACTTCATGTTATCTGGTTCTGATAAGTGTTTTCATACTCTATGCATTGAATTGGGAGTAATGGATTCATGTATGTATTTATATATCTATAAATGGTTTCTGTATTGAAATGGTTAAGTTATGTGTATGTGTTTGTCTTCTTGTAAACTTATGCTTCTGATTGATTGTCTATGTGCCCCAACCTAGTCTTCAAGGTTCCTTGGGACATAAACCTGTAGGACGACCGAGATAGAAAGTATTGTGTAAATATGGACCTATTCGTCTACAGATACTACCCCCTTTAGACTCTTTGTTCTGTGACTGGGATATCATCCCCAAGTCCTTAATAGTTTCATGATGAAGCTCAAGAAGGATAGCGAGATTTAAGTCTCGGAAGGGAAGATCCTATCGTCTGGAAGACAAATGGACAAGATCTGTTCGGGAGAACTCATATGAAAAACACCTAGGAACCTTAGGCTAAGTTTAATATAGCAAAGTCCTTCTAGCTTCGGAGCTCCATAAGTCTGGACTTCAGAGTATTGTCGGCACTCATAGTCATAAACCAGCCAAAGGCGTTCGAGCATCACAGTTACCCATAAGGTTGACCAATGTTGGGAGGTGTCCCTAGTGGTTAGGTGAACCTGTTAACGATAAATCTTGTCCCTAGTTAGAGAAACACGTGGGTCTGCAAGTTGCACGCAGTGCTCAAGCGCAGCTGGGGAGAATTCATGTTTTCCTCCAAGTATCAAATCAAGCGAGCATGCTAAGTCTTGCTATTGACCGACGAAATCCGTCCGCAAAGAGAATCAACGATCGTCGGGGTGTTGGAGTTTCCCATCTACTCGACATTTAGCAGCAAAGAAGTCTCTTTTCTTTAAAGGCTGAATACAGGTCGTCCGATCCAGAGGCACGTGGCGAAAGATCCCACAGATTCGAGGGTCGTGGAACTAAAAGTCTCGAGCATATGGCAACAGAAATCCCGATATCTCGATGCCCAATTTCCCGATATCAGGGGCAGTTTTTGATAGTGGAAGACAGGTGGCAGACTATGCACCAGGGATTTGATCGTCAACAAGTCAATGGCAATAAGCCATCGGGTTTTGGGAAATCACAAGAGTAGTGGACACAAACAGCGTGTCGTTAAAAACGCTGAAATCCCGATGGAAAGTTGGACCATGGTCACGCAGGGACAGGTCCTATGGGTTATGATCTAGCCGGTAGGGGCTATTCCCTGGGAGAAGGAGCTCGTCGCATATCGAGATATCGGGGATCCCGGAGGCAAGGAACTTGTGCTCTTCAAACTCGTGAACCCCTATCCCCGAAATCCCGAAGCCTCGTCACATACAGCCGTCGTTTGTTCTTTGCCGCCACGTCCTCTTTCCATATCATGCTAACCACAGTTTTTCAGCCATTGTGTTCCTCCACCTGGCTCGTACACTTCAACACCCATGCATCCTACCGCTTGTATCTGCCCTATCGTTTTCCTGCCCGATCACCGTTCACTCACCACTCCACGTCACTCATCAGTCATAGCATGATTTCTCCAAGCGAGATTCAAATGGTAGAGTATAAAGATTTCCATGTTCTGTAGGCACAAGATCGGCCAGGGCCTTCCCCAATTCCAGTGAAACATTTATTGCAACAACTGAGGGTAGTTGGACATCGTTTCCTCCATAAATGGAAAGCCAAGAAATGAATGCAGGTTAGTCAATTCAGTCAGAGGGCCTCTGGAACACGATTGCATCTGAATGAAGCTCACGAACGTCCAGATATTGCAGACGCAGTAAATGTGAAGTCGTAATGTCTTCAATACAATGCCTCGATTTAGCTTCCAGTGTTTTGTTCAAAGTATATGTGGGCATTTTGGCCACTTTTGTAAGCATCGATGGTTGAGCAGAGCTCCCAGGTTGTAAAATTTTAATGAAGCATTGTTGTCTGGTTATGTATGAGCTTTGGAGACTTCTTGCCTTATGGATGCCAGTTTCTATCATATCTTTGTTTACTCTATATTAGAGCAGCTCAGA
>SNQJ01S0060770.1:49805-76388 GCA_010110895.2 Picea sitchensis | reverse complement strand
CTATCATATCTTTGTTTACACTGTATTAAAGCAGCTCAGAATTGGAGGATCCAGTCGAGCTGTAACTATTATAGGATGATGTTGTAATGGATCACTGTAATAGTTACGGAGCCTCTAATCAGTCCCTGTAATTCTCTCAGCGCTGAATGACTTGGAATTGGAGGATCCAGTCAAGTCCTCTTTCAGCTTCTTGAAGCCCTAAACCAGGAGGATCCTGTTTTCGGATTTTTTCCTCCGCAAACTTCTGCAAGCCTGATGCCTAGAGCTGTGTGTCCACTTTCTCCTAAGTCTTCCACCTGTTCATGTTTAAATCAACCCACTAGCTGAAGTTAGGATTCCAGACCTCATCTATCCTTATGAACCAGACTCAGTCCCTGAGTTAGAGTGATACCTCCTAGAGTCGTTACCTCCATCTGATCACCCTTCATAAACAAATCGTGACATAAAACTGATGGGCGTTGGGCTCTGCTCCTGCAAGCAATCCAGGAGTGACTTCTAACACTAACAGAACCTATCTTACCAACTAAACCAGGATCCAAAACCCTGAAGGTCGGAGTCGTGAAGAAACAATATCCATAGATCTATGAATCTATATGGTTGGATCTCGATCATGACATCGGATGGATGTTAGAAGGATGTCAGTCTAGGTTGACATCTTGTAGTGATGTCACCTAGGGAGATGTGGACCCTAGTTTTACATGCCTTATGTCACTCAGATTCATGTGTATCACATACCCTAGAGACCCATTGGAATGTAACACATGTCACCCTGACCCCTCCTACGTGTCAATTCCTGGCACGTACCCTCCTAGCCAACGTGGTTGGTGAAGTGATTGAAACTTCGGAATTTAGGGACTTCGGGAGGTATTGTGCATAGATAGCAAGGAGACATTCAGTGATGAACTCTGAATTCCACACTAGCCTATGTGTCAGACGGGGGTTAAGCCAGTCGTCGAATTGGTTGATGGATGGACCTTGCCTACGGGAGGTAGGAACCAAGAGATGATACTAATGAGATGAAGCCATGGGGGAGTCACATGGTCTTCAACCAATGAATGCCTGAAGGACTTCTGGAATCCGTAAGATATAAACCAAGGGTCGATTTAGAACCCGGTAGTAGTCGTTAGAAATCTATGGGCAAGTAAAAGAGAATGAATCATCTCGGAGAGATGATTCGAGATGATTTAGTTAAGGAAAAAAGAATTACGATGCCCCACCCCCTTAAAAGAGTATTAAGGATTTGGGTGTGTTACATGTACAAGATCAACTCCCTCTATATTCTCGATAAAAATAACATTAGGTAGCACTAGGGTTTTAAAATTCCACAAAACCCTAACTTCTTCTCTTACCAGAGCTACATGATAAAAGTCTTTCTTTTCTCCTATAGGTATAAGTCCTAGTATTCCTAGTCTCCTTAAGATAAAACCTTGATCCTAGTCATCCCTTGAAATTCCTTTGAGAATCCTAGTTGTTAGTTTCTTAGTTGATTCACTCCATAATTTGACCATTTTCTTGGTCACACACATTATTCATCTCTTTCTATGCATGACATATATTAAATTGTTTGATTTATGTGTAACCCTTCATAAATGCCAAAAAGACAAATCAATGACTCATCAATGCACTCATGTTTGTTTATCTTGTGTAGTGGGTATATGTAAATTTTGTTAAACCCATCAATTATTAATAACATTTATTCAGTCTTCCATGATTTCCACTAAACGTATTGATTTTGATCAACAAAATGAGAGAGTTCACATGGAAACTAGATCTTAGAATGGGTATGATTTTCCATATACAAATAAAGGTTTTGAGATTACATTTCATGACACACTGTATAAAGTAATGTTATTCTACCAAAATTCCTCCAGGGATAATTGAAACCATTATTATTTTCCCTTCACCATCTATGAGATTTTATTGCACACTCCTACCCAATTTTTTGGTTAGAGAACACAAGGAGACAAAGGACCCTCCCAAACCCAATCCCACAAACTTTTTGATTCCATGCCATTTCCACTCCATGCCTTGCCATTCCATGCCATTTTCATGCCTTTCCAAGTCATTCCATGGCATGCCCTCTCCATGACATTGTTATTTCCATGCCATTTCCATGCCTTTCCATGCCATGCCATTTCCATGACATTTACATGCCTTGTCAAGCCAGTCCATGCCATGCCATGCCATTTCCATACCTTTTCAAGCCAGACCATGCCATTTCCATGCCATCGCCATGCCATTTCCAACCTAGTTCATGCCATTCCATTTCCATTCCATGCCATTTCCATGTCTTGCCAAACCATGCCATTGTCATTTCCATTACATGCCATCCCATTTCCATGTCATTTTCATGTAGCTTCCCAAGTATTGTCATGTAGTTTCCCATTTTAGTCTATCTAACAATAAATATAACTTTCAATAAAATTATGTAAGGAAAAAGTCAAATCAAAATGTGGATTGCAATGAAAAAAGAATAACAAAAAAAGAAACATTGTCATGCCATTCAATTAAACCCTTTCAATACACGTTGACACCTTTTATTACATTTATGTCATAATTTTCATCCCTTTAGGGCTTGATTTCTTGAATGTTGTAGGGTTATCATGTGTCATTTTGCATTTCATCATGCATTTTTTATCTAAACCCTAGTTTAATCTTGCATTTTTAGCCCCCTTTAATTAATGATTACTTGTTTTAAGGACTGTTGTATTTGTTTATGTAATTCCTTTCCTTGGATGGCATTTCCATGCCATCCCATGCCATGCCTTTCCTTTCCATGCCCTGCCATACCATGTCATGCATTGCCTTCCCTTTCCATGCCATGCCTTTCCATGTCATTCATTTCCATTCCATTCCTTTCCTTGCATTTCATTTCCTTGCCTTGCCACGCCGTGTTCATGATTTCAACTATGTGAGACATTCTCCAACTTACAAATCGGTGAGGTGTGGATGATTGCAACTATGTGAAGTATTTCTCTCAGCTTACAAACCTGAGAGAAATCCCCTAAGAAGGGTATGTGGTTCCTTCCTGAGACAGAGCTAGGAATGTAGAGATGACCTCCTCCATTCACAGAGTTGAGAAGAACTCCAGATGATTATCCAGTGGGAAAGGTGATTTGATGAGTTGGATGTGCATGTGGTTGAGCATGAGGTGAATGTATGAAATCCCAAAGTGTTGGGTGCATCATCATTTGTATAGAAATGAAGATGATGTGTTAACCTCCTATGATCAACAGAGTTGATGAGGAAACTCCAGATGATTATCCTATGTGAGGTAGTGGGAAAGAATATATGTATAGTGGACGTGCCTCTGGATGAGCACAAGTGAACATGTGTAGATCTAGTTCTTCTGTGTAATGCAGTGAACCATAGATATGACATCCCTATGGATGTGCCCCTAGTGGATGAGCACTAGTGGGTGTATCAGATCCTTTGCTATATGTTGTTCAAGAGTCATACCTACATGTAACCCTAATTTTTATGTAAAGGGTATAGGTCGGCCCCACCTTAATGTGATTAATAATAAATGTAAAAGATAATTAATATGGTTAATATTAATTATAATAATTATTATTATTATTATTATTATTATTATGTTATGAATTAGTGAGGTCGGCCCTGTTGAGCCAATAGACACTTCGGTTGATAGGATAAGTTTAATATAAGTAAAGGAAGATTCCTCATTGTGGAATTATATCCTACTTGTGAGTTTGGAAATTTCAGCATGTACACTTCTTTGGTAAAAGGTGCACACCTCTCTTGGGCGCTAGAGAATTCTAGGGTTTGAGCACCCTATTATGTGATAGGTCCTTCTTGGTGGTGAAGTAATTTCTCTTGAAGAATATAACAAAAGATTTGGCTGGGTTTTCTTCCCTTGTTGAGAAGGGTTTCCCAGGGTACTTCTTGTGTTATTGTGCATGGTGCTTCTTCTTGTGATATTGGTTGCTGCAACATTATTGTTTATGGTTAAGTGAAATTATAAAATGAAATAAACTTCATTCTTAACATAGCTTATGAAAAATTAACATGGTATCAGACCATAGTTCTTGAAGAACCCATTGCACAAGCATCTACCAGTCTCCTCTCTTTTTTGCAGAACCGTATGACCCTCCTAAGGTTTCCATAAAATTCATACGACCTTCCTTTATGAGTTGTTTCATCCCTTAAACACTTAAATGTTGGGGAGAATTTTGGCATAGGAGAGTATGGACACCTTCAGCACACCTCCAGAGACTCTCAGAGTGACATTCCAAGCATTTTGAAATTTTGGCCCTATGGTTTCTAGGGTTTCACCAATTTCTGCAGAAATTTCAAAATTAGGGTTTCTGAAAACTTATTGAGGGATCTCTTCAGCTCACCAGTGTTCTCCTATCTTTCAAAGGATTATTTTTGGAATTCATAAGTCCAATAAAAACTAAAAGTGCAAGCCTAGCCTAGCCGTTAGTTTTTCTAGCCTAGTTGACAAAGAGTTGTAAAGAATCTAAAATTATGATGAACAAAAACTATGATGGAAGATAAGATTGATGAATCAAGCAACCTCAAAGTTATTGAAAGAAAAGAATTCAAAGGAAGAATTATTGTGGGTAATAAAAAAGGGTTTATCAGAGACACACTATCAATCAATGGAAGGAAGATGATGTCAGGACAAGGAAGCCAATCACCTACTCAAGCCCTTACATTGGAGGGCCAGCTTCAAAATAACAAATATGACAAAACATGACACTATGCCTATATTCTTCATAAATATCTCAGGGGATAGATATCAACTAACAACCATTGGAGAAATCAAATCAACATCCTCAGGTATGCACATGTATATATTATTTGTATCATTGTAATGAGTGAAATTGCAGGAGGAAGGAACCCTTGATGAAATCATGGATATAGAGGGATCTCACTGCATTCATAGAAACAACACACTCAAAGTAAAGACTCCAAGTTTGATTGTTGTAATTTTCATTCCTCTAATCTATATTTCTAAAGGTTTTCTACATTACAAGTAGATGTTGTAGCTGTGACAATATTCCTTAAATTGTTTTGATTCTAGAGATGTAATCATTATTATCCTTCAGGATATATTATTATGTGGGTTCTTTTTGTTTTTTTGTTCTAGATAGTTAACAAGAAAATAAGATGATTATCCTTCAGAGGGAGTCGCTTGAATCAGAAGGAGCCAAACCTGTTTGTTAAAGAAGAAGAATAGAACCATCATTAAGACAACCATTTCTCCAAAGCATGATCACAATATTTCTAGGATTCCATGGGAAGAAGCATGCATGACATAGTATATGTGAAAAACAAGAGTCTTCACTAGACTTTGAAAAACATAACTCCTGAAGAATTCTTCACCGGAATGAAGCCTGAGATTGAACGGTTCAGGTTATTTGAGTGCCCAATTTATTGTCATGTACCCAAAGATAAGAATTCCAAGCTAGATAATTTAGGAAGAAAGGATACAGTGAATCTTCAAAGACATCCCTAGTCAGAGACAGATTGAGAGAAGCAGAGACGTTGTCCTTGAATAAGAGACAATTTTTTAAATACCCAGAGAATCTTAGATGGACATTGACAGTGAGACAATACCTTCTCCCCCTTCAACAATTTAGAGGGAGACAAACATTACTCCAGGTTATCCAGTTTCTTCAGTTGATATATTCAGAGTTATTACAGTAGGGAATAAAATGCCTACATAGAATCACTTTGCAAGAGACAAAGAAACATACAAGCCTCTCAAGGCACATTCCAAGAAAGAAAAAGTGATTTTCAAGCTATCCTTCAGTCGTGAGCCACTTCATTGATGCTAAGACTCCTTGTCTTAGAGAAGCAACAAGAGAACCGGTATGGAATAATTCCATAACAGAAGAATACCAATATATATTAAAGAATGATGCTTAAGATATTATTCATGGACTAGGAAGGGAATTCTGTGGTAACTTCTAAGTGGATCTATATGATCAAGAATGCAACTGATGAAAGTTTCAAGAAATACAAAACGAGATCTATAGCCAGAGGTTTCTCAGAAATAGAGGGATTTGTCTATAATGAGACACTTGACCCAGTGAACTTGATACACTTCCATATGTACTATCATCCATGAGTTGGAAACTATATAAAATAGATATAGTCTTGATGAGTTTGGATTTCAGCAAGAGTGTTGTTGATCCAAAACTATATCATTACAGTGTGGTGATGAGAGCCTAATTTTGATGACTTATTCAGAAAGCCTTGTTGTTGGATAGAAGTAATCCTTGAATTCTAAATTCAAGATGAAGAATCTAGGTAGGATGCACAACTTCTTGGGACAAGAAGTATGGCAGAGTAAAAATAAGATTTTCCTGAGACAAGGAAAATATACAGTGAAAATATTAAAGAATTTTAGTATGACAGAATGAAAAAACCACCATGATGGATTTAAAGAAAAATATTGATGATGATTCAGACAAGACTGATCCATAGCTAATTGGATCAGTGATGTATTTGGTTAATACCAGACTTGATTCATTCCATGCAACAAATGTGCTTAGTAATTTCATGAGCCAACCGAGACGGACTCACTAGACAACAAAAAAACATGTATTGAGATATATGTGAGGCACAATTGGATATGGCCTGAGATATGCCTCCAATATGAACTTGATTTTGCATGATATGTCGATTCAGATTGAGAAGAAAGTACAGTGAATCAGAAGAACACATCCAGTTTATGTTCTACCATGAAGTTTTCCATGGTTTCCTAATGTAGTAGGAAACAAAACTCTGTGACCTTGAGTACCACAGAGGAAGAGTATATAAGCATTGGGTGTGTGAATCAATGTGGCTTCACAAGATTCTGACATATTTACTTGACCATGATATGGATCCTATGACGATAACCAAGAGTCGTGTGTAAATCTCCTTGAGAACCCATTGTTTCCTATTGGATCGAAAACAAAATGAGATTAAATATCCTTATATCATAGAGATGATGCAGAGAAAAATCATACACATGCAGTACCTTCCTACACATGAAAAGATTGCAGATATCTTCACCAAATTAACTTTGTGAAGAATGGCTCCCTAGTTGAGAGGGAGTGTCAATAACTCTATCCAAGACAAAATTCAAAATACATCCATGTGAGACTTGGCATGATAAAGAATGCCTCCCTAGCTGAGGGGGAGTGTTGATGATTGTAGCTATGTGAGACATTCTCCAACTTACAAACCCGTGAGGTGTGGATCATTACAACTATGTGAAGTATTTCTCTCATATTACAAATCTGAGAGAAATCCCCTAAGAAGGGTATGTGGTTCCTTCCCGAGACTTTGCTAGGAACATAGAGATGACCTCCTCCATTCAGAGAGTTGAGAAGAACTCCAGATGATTGTCTAGTCGGAAAGGCGATCCGATGAGTTGGATGTTCCTGTGGCTGAGCACAAGGTGAATGTGTGAAATCCTAAAGTGTTGGGTGCAACATCATGTGAACAAAAATGAATATGATGTGTTAGCCTCCTCTAAGAAGCAGAGTTGATGAGGAAACTCCAGATGATTCTCCTGTGTGAGGTAGTGGGAAAGAAGACCTGTAGAGTAAAATTTCTTGTGGATGAGAATAGGTGAACATGCGTAGATATGGTTCTTCTGTGTAATGCAATGAGCTAGAGATATGACATCCCTATGGATGTGCCCCTAGTGGATGAGGACTAGTGGGTGTATCAGATCCTTTGCTATATTTTGTTCAACATAATTAATATGGTTAATATTAATTATAATAATAATAATAATTATTATTATTATTATTATTATTATTATATTGTGACTTAGTGAGGTCATCCCTGTTGAGCCAATAGACACTTTGGTTGATATGATAAGTCTAATATAATTAAATGAAGATTCCCCATTGTGGAATTATATCCTACTTGTGAGTTTGGAAATTTCAGCAAGTACACTTCTTTGGTAAAAGGTGCGCACCTCTCTTGGGCACTAGAGAGTTCTAGGGTTTAAGGACCCTCTTGTGTGCGAGGTATTTCTTGGTGGTGAAAGTTATTCTCTTGAAGAATATAGAAAAGTATTTGGTTGGGTTTTCTTCCCTTGTTGAAAAGGCTTTCCCAAGGTACTTTTTGTGTTCTTCTGCATGGTTCTTCTTCTTGTGAACTTGGTTTCTTTAAAATTATTATTTATGGTTAATTGAAATTCTAAAATGAAATAAACTTCATGCTTAACCTAGCTTATGAAAAATCAACACACTATGCCATGCCTTCCATTGTCTTTCCTTTTCTTTCCTTCCCTTCCCTTGCCTTTCCATGTCATTCCATGACATGCCTTGCCTTTGCATGCCTTTCCATGCCATTCCTTGCATTTCCTTTCCTTTCCATTCCATGCCATGCCTTGCATTTCCTTGTATTTCCTTGTCATACCATGCCATGCCTTTCCTTCTATTGCCTTGCCTTTCCGTGCCATGCCATGTCATTCCATGCCTCACCTTTGCATTCCTTTCCATGACATGCCATGCCATTTCTTGTCATGCCATGCCTTGCCTTACCATGCCATGCCATGTGTGACTTGTAATAACTTTCCATTCCATGCCATGGTATGATGTGGTATGGTATGGTATTCCTTTCCATGTCATGTCTTTCCTTTCCTTGTATTTCCATGGTATTGTATGGTATGGTATGGTATGCCTTTCCATTCCATGTCTTGCCATGTTATGGTATGGTATGGTATGGTGTATGCCTTGACATGCCATGATATTCCTTTCCTTGCCTTCCCATGGTATGATATGGTATGGTATGGTATGCCTTGCCTTTCCATTACCATGCCTTGCAATTAAACCCTTGGAATACACCTTGACACCTTTTATTACATTTTTGTGATAATTTTCATCCCTTCAGGGGTTGATGTCTTGAATATTGTAAGTTTGTCTTGTGTCATCTTGCATTTTAGCATGTATTTGTTATCTAAACCATAGTTTAAAAGATGTAATTTTTATCCCCCTTTCATTTAAAGATTACTTGTTTTAAAGGATATTATATTTTTCCTTGTATTGCCTTGTGTTAGCTTTCCTTTCTATGCCATAACATACCATTCCTTGCCTTTGCATGACCTTCTATTCCATGCCTTTTATTCCTTTCCTTTCCATGCCATGTCTTACCATGCCATTCCTTTCCATACCATTCATTTCCTTGCACTGCATTTCCTTACCATTCCACACCATGCCATTCCATGCACTACCTTGAATTGCCTTTCCATGCAATTCCATGCAATTCATTTCCTTTGCATGCCTTTCCATGTGATTCCTTGCATTTCCTTTCCTTTCCATTCCATGTATTTCCTTTCCTTTCCATGACATGGCATGCCTTTTATTTCCTTTCCTTGCCTTGCCATGTCTTGGATTTCCTTGCCTTTCGTTGCCTTGCCTTGCCTTGGATTTCGATGCCATGCCTTTCCTTTTCATTCCTTGCCATGCCTTGCCATGCCATTCCTTGCATTTCCTTGTTTTTCCTTGCCTTTCCTTTCCTTTCCATTACATGTCATGCCATACCTTACATTTCCATGCCTTTCCATTCCTTGAAATTACTTCCCATGCCTTACCTTACCATGCCATGTCTTGCCTTACCATGCCATACCAAGCATGACTTTCCATACCTTGCCTTTCCATGCCATGTATTGCATTTTTTTGCCATTGTATGGTATGGTATGTCTTGCCTTGCCAAGACATGGTATGGTATGGTATGGTATGATATGATATGCCTTTCCATGCCATGCCTTGCCTTACCTTGCCATGGTATGATATGGTATGCCTTGCCTTGCCTTGCCTTTCCATGGTATGGTATGGTATGGTATTTTGAAACACACACTAACATTGAGACGGGTGGTGTGAATCAGTGTCTGGAAATTTTGGCTACTTTTCATACTTTCATAGATAAACTAAATTAACTGAATAAGATATATGCAATTCAATTAATTATTCATAAACATGTATAACACAAACTGTATGAAGTAGATAAAATATAATTATTTTATTTATTTAAATTGAATGAATACAAATAAAATCAATCCTTTAATATCTTCAACTTCAACTGAATATGAGAAATACAACTCTCTGATACAATACCCAACTTGTAGTTCTCAGATCCAAATGAGAAATGAGGAATCCAACCCTCATAACAAAACTTCTCTTGTTGATCTCAGATCCAACTGAGATGTGAGGAATCCAATCCTCATGAAAAGACTCAGCTTGTAAACATGCACCAACCTGATACAATGAACTTTCATTCAATCCATTATATATATATATATACAGAGAGAGAGAGAGAGAGAGAGAGAGAGAGAGAGAGAGAGAGAGAGAGATCCACCAAGACACATGATTCCCTTCATATTCCTTTACTTATATATTCCTCCAAAGCGTGCCACTTTAAAACAATGTGTCATTTTGGAATGAAACATTGCACCCATTCATTTAATTAACACAAATTGTTACTTTTATTAATTAATTTTCATACACCAATTTAGATAGCTATTTTCATATGAAGATTATAGAGTGATGGAAACGAATTTTGCAATTCTACGACATGGTTTTTTTTGCATAACTTTCCCAATTAATCGACAAGCAATAAATTTCCCCAGAAATTGTGCTAGGTGGTTGGTACAGGCAGTTATTTGAAGGAAACTTGCACATATTTTTCCTTCGTCATCGGATGCCAAATCGAATTCATTACATATTACCTTTTTGTGAATGTCTAAATCGACCTCCACATATCTCCTTTATTGGTGATTATTTAAACTCAAACTGTAAACATTTTACTTGATGGTTATATTAAAATTGGTTCCCTCTTAGTTTCTAGTCACTAAAGATTTGACTTTGTCTCACCATTTTTTCATATTTTCTTCCTCATTAAACCAACAAACATCTTTTTGGTCGACTCAACTAGGAGAAATTTTGTCTTTGAGCATTTCAATTATAGTCGACTCATCTTACTTCATTCTTGATATGAATTGTATTTAACTCAACTTCAAATTCGACCTTTAGGTTACTTCTTTCTTGGACTGACTTGAATTGGAAGAAAAACGACTTGATAAATTAGAATTTGGTCATCTCGACTTGCTTTGGCCGAATTTTATTTCCTGACTCAATTTTCCTTCAACTTCGACCTTCAGTTGCTCGACTTGTCTTGAAATAAATCGACTTGTATTCTTCGACTTTCATGAATCTGCAAGCTTGCAGTCGATTGACGTATCTTCAATTCGATTAAATTCCAGATAGTTGATCTTATTGTTGTCTGAATCAACTCGACTTGTGACTCAATGGTATCAATGCTTCCTCACCAAACATCCACCATTGACATTCTGTCTCATCTCTCGACTCTTCTTAAATTGATATTTTTTGAAACTCTTTTAATGAACCATGTCTTATTAACTTATTTATTTGTGATTTATATGGATCCATATTGGATTATTGTTGACAGGCGTTTATGACACAGTGTCAATGAGAAGGGAAGATCTAGACCAGGGTTATCTATTTAACCCAAGTCGTTTGGTATAATCTACCCTGACGGGTTTTATTGCTCCGTTAGCCAACTAAGATCCCAAAACAACTAAAATATGTGGACTAACTAAAGATACAACTCTAACAATCAACAATTTAATTAAAAATACTTAACTAACAGTGTTTATGTACAATAACTATATACAATTTACAAGGTTTAAGCAAAGCCTTGTGAAAATAATTGTTTTAAGATAATGGATCTAAACAAGATTAAATATAAACAAAATTATTCTATTACTCTAAATACCAAATAAACAATGAATGAGTAAGATTGTAAATGATATAACGAAAATAGACAAAGAAAATAAACATTTAAATGATGCAATCACTATTCATTCACAAATCAACAAATTAAATAAATAATAAGCTAACTAACTTCTCGTTGATCAACAATACTAAGCTAAATTCATCTCTTTGTATTTGTTTGAGCTCCTCTTAAGCTATTTCAAGTGTAAACCTATGACAAAATAAAGCATAATACTTACTGAAAAAACTCAAAGAAGCATTTTATATTCCAGAACGAGTTTATGATGAAAAAAAGACAAATAAATTTTATCTCGTATGACTTTAAAATGTCCAATAGATAAAAGTGAAATAAACTCCAACCCTTAGCAAGTGGTATTATCAACTATCCAACATTATACGTAAACTCAAAATGTATCAATAGATGATCAACCATAGATATTAAAGGAACCAAAATATAATGAACCATATAAATGAAAACGTAACATGAAAAATTATATGCGGAATAGTCTAAAGTTAGTTCAATACAAATAAAGTTTCGTATTAAGAAATTATATGAGAAACAATATTAACATTTCAAAGTCTACAAAATGACAAAATCCAAAGATTAAACTATATCTCATATAGTTTCAGTATAATAAGTTCATCATAAGGTCCAAAATGAACTTTTGGGATAATAGACTCTTAAATATTGAAAACATTAATACATGAATGATAGCAATTAACCATGTATTGGTAAAACGGACTAAAGATAATCTAAATCAATGTGTTATCAATTACTCAAAGAATATGAAAATATTATAATGAAAACAAAATCATTTTACTCACATGAGAAAAACCATTAAAAAACCTAGAATTCCATATTCTTCTTTGAAAATACTGGTCCATTCTCCCAAAGATTCCAACCATTTGTTACTCCATTTGAAAAGAAAAAAGTATACAAAAGAAATAATATAAAAAACAAAAAGGATAAATATCCTCCTCTCAATTTTATTGGATCCCCTTGGGCTCTAAACTTTCTCATATATTTATGCCATGAATGAACAGTGTGGGCCTCACTAATAATTTCTGCCACCTGAAATTTGTCTCGTAAAGAGACAACAATATCTCTCAAATCGTGCATTTTTTTGGGGAAAAATCTAGCGCTTAAGCTAAATGGGTCTATTCTATAGATGGGTTTTCAACCATTTCTTCAGATTCCTCACGGTTTCTCTACAATCAGTCCCGCAAAATCGTGTGTTTGTTCTTGAATGCATTTCCAAATCTTATCTGTTGTTGTTCATAAATTATTTGCAACAATCCAATATTATTTTTGGATCAATTATCTTGAACGTATTTAGATAATAAAATCAAGCCATGATCATATCCATACCAAATAAATGATAATAGAAACTTGTGAAACAAAAAGAAACCAAATTAATAACCTAAAAATTGTGAATAAAACAAGCTCTAGAACAATAAAATTAAAATGAATTTAAACTCACTATAAGTTCTAAACAAATATTGTTTATATTTTCCTTTCAAATATGATCTTAAAATTCTAGAAGCTTCAAGTTGATGAAGATGAGAAAAATATTAATTTTGGGTTTTCACAAAATCAAACAAATGATAGATAATTAATTTTTTTATTTTTTTTTTAATTTTTATTTTGAAATGAGATGCAAAGTGACAAAATAATTTAATTAATTAAACCTACCAAATGATTTTGTGAAAATGATTGCTAATGAGAAAAATACGAAAACATAATCATAATTCAAACGAAAGTAAACAGTTGATAAAAATTAACGTTTTCGTTTAAATTAAGATTTATATGTTCGTCTGTCCCTCATTTGAATTTGTTCAAATGTGAACAAATGTCATAGAAAAGATGTGTCGCAATAAACGTTCTTCGGGTAAAATGATTGTTATTAATCCATGTCTTCAACTAAGCCATTCTCATAGAAGATAAATTCAATAAGGAGGAGGTAATAACAAACTACCAAATTATGAATCTTTTCCATCAACATCAAAACTCTGTAGAAAGAAAAATGAAAAGGCATTTGAATTTCATGAAATTCAAACCAAATAAAAGAAAAGAATATAAACTCAAACCAACCTCGAAACAAATCAAACCAATACCAATCCAATCAAGTCAAAGGGAGAAAAAAAATGAAGAATCCAAGTAAAATTTTGAGGGACCCTAGATTTTGATTAAAGATAAAGAAGGGGGTTGTTGGGGCCCAACAATTATCCATTTACCCTTTTTATCTGGACAATTTCTTCACAATTTCTTCTTTTTTGCATGGATTCTAATGACACAATATCAATCTTATATAATATAGGATGAGTGTATCAAGCTCATACAATATATTAGTCAATATTATGTTTATATTGATATTCAAGTCACCTTTATAACATTATGTCCAATATTGACAATGTTTGACATTCAAGTCACCTTCATAACATTATGTCCAATATTGACAATTCTTGACATTCAAATCACCTTCATAACAATATGTCCAATATTGACAATGCTTCTCAAACCAATCAATCAATGATACTTCACCTATTTATGAAGGTTGACATCAATAACAACCAAATTTGAAACAATCTCCCCCTTTGTTATTGATGACAACCTTAGTAAATCAATCTTATTTCCCTTGTGAAATGTATTATGTATTTTGAGTCTTTTGAGATGACTTTGTTTCACTCTATATCTCTCCCCCTTTGACAACAATGAAAAAGGGAATATTTCTCTTCTCCGCCTAAGATTATCCTCCCCATGAGGTGATTATGTCCCTGAGTTGATGCTCCCCCTATCTTTGTCCAATTTATTTTGGGCATTGTTTTTATTCATCACACTATTCTACAGACTAATTTTCTTTTGAGAGTTCATCATCATCTCCATTGTAGAATCACCATAATCTTATTCATGTTCTTCTTTAGAAATTATTCTTCCTTGATATTGTTTCTCTTCATATGCAAAGATCTGAATTTCACATTCCCTATTAGGAGTTTCATCCATCGGTTTATTGTTATCAATTTCTTCATTTTTAGGTGCAAGATCTTCATTATCTTTCTTGTTTTTTGCTTCATATTTTCTTATCCATATCTTTCCATAAGGCACTCTGTTTGAAGAAGTTTGTTTTCTATATTTGTCCTTTGAGATTTATCCTCTCTTCTTTTCTTCCAAAGTTCATTAGATTTCCTTCCTGACTTTTATGGATTATTTTTCATGGGTTTTCTTCTTGATTTCCTACAGTCTTGGTATTTGTGCCCAAACTTATCACATTTGTAGCATCTCATGGTATGATAAAAATTCATTGCATGCCTAACATAATTCCATCTCCAACATCTCATTTTGTTATTGGACCTTCTAGAATTTTTCTTTTCAGGACTCTTACATTCCAATGCTTTGTGACCAAATTTTTTACAAGAAAAGAAATAACCATTGAAGGTGTTTCCATACTCAAGTCTGTTGAGACATGAGAAGTATGTCTTTTGATACGTTTCTTTTTTTTTACTTGTATATCTTCATTCTTTAACAAAGTTCATGGTTTTATTTGGTTTGTGATTTCATTTTTTTTTTTTTGAGGAGGATAATCTTTTCTCATGTTTGTGAATGGTGTTCGACTTGCCACCTTATTCTTTCTGATTATACCCAAGACCAGTTTTGTCATCAGTTGGCATTTAACTATTCTAGATCTTATCCAAGATGGTTGAATTGTTCTGGAATTTGACGGTTGCTTTTGTTTTTTCATGGTTGAGTTGTTCTGGAATTTGACAGTTTCTTTTGTTTTTTCATTCTTCTTTTTGAGGTTGATAACTTCCAATTCCAACATGTGATATGTTTCTTCCTTTTTAGTCAACTGGATCTTCAAGTCTTCTTCTATTTCCTTAGTTTCTTCAAGTTAATTCTTTAGACTGATGACTATTTCTTCTGTCTCATCCAAGAATTTTGTGCATTTATTAGTTTTGTCATATGTATTCAACTCTTCTATTTATTTTGTTACATCAACAACTCCAGTCTTCAATATTTTGATTTCTTCTTTTTTTTCTAGCTAAATCGTTTTGAAGTTGATGACTTCCAATTATAGCATGTGGCATAGTTCTTCATTTGTATTCAACTAGCTCCTTAGTATTTCTTCACTTTCCTTAGCTTCTTCAAGTTGAGTCTTTAGACTGTTGACCATTTCTTTTGTTTTTTCTAATTCTTTTGTGCATTTATTGAGTTTGTCATATGCATTCAAATCATTCATTTATTTTTTTAGATCAACAAATTTATTATTTAATCTATTGATATCTTCTTCTTTGTATTCTATTAGAGTATTTTCTTCTTTCTCTTAATGGTTGTTAGATTGATTTAACTGTTGTAGTAGCAACATATCGTTCTTTTGAAGTTTCTCCAACTCTTTTAAAGTGAACATAAGTATGTATTCAAGTTGGTGAAGAACATCCTTAGTAACTTCAATATATAGACCATTTATTTTTTCCATACCAATCACTTCAAATGTAGCTACAACATTAGTATTAAAATCTAATAGGTTTTTTAGTGAATACTGAGGAAGTCATCAATTCCTTGATGTAGTGGTCTTCTCTATTGATGACATGGTTTTGCATCAATTATTTGATAGAATTTTCCTCTTCTATATTTTGTTCTTTAACCTTATTTGAATTCTCTTTATCTATATTTTGTTCTTGAATCTAATTGGATTTCTCCATTTTTGAGTTTTGTTCTTTAATTTGATTGGATTCTTCGTTTCTTTGTTTTGTTCTATAAATTGATTGGATTTCTCCATTTCTTTTTTATTGTATTTATTTTGATAAATATTATATAGATGGAACCATAGTAGTTTAGCAGAGGTGCAATGTCCCATATTTTCTTTGACTTGGTCTAACAGTCCATTCTGGATTTCCTCTAATGCCACTGAATTATTTTTCTTTGCTTCTTTTGCAGTTTTGGATTTGTTCTTTGAGGTAGTTGAGTAACAAGGTTTAGATACTACTGATTACCAAACACTAGATCCTCTTGAATTCAGATACCATTTCATTCTTTCCCTTCATGAAGGGTAATCTATTCCATCAAATAAAGGAGCTTCATTTGTGGAGAGGGTCATTTGTTCATCCATTTTTGTGTTTAGAATGATCTCCCTTCCTATGATTAGACTATGTTTCCTTGAATATACCTTACTCTGATACCAATTTGTCTCTTCAAAACAATTGAGTGGTTAATTGTAGTGAAGTAACCCACTCTTATACCAATTTTTGAAATACACACTGACACTGACAGGGGGGGTGAATCAGTGTTTAGAACTTTTGGCTACTTTTCACACTTTCATAGATTAACTAAATTAATTGAATAAGATATATGCAATTCAATTAATTATTCATAAACATGTATAAAAAAATTTGTATGAAGTAGATAAAATATAATTATTTTATTTATTTAACTTGAAAGAATAAAAATGAAATATATCCTTTAATATATTCAACCTCAACTGAATATGAGAGATCCAACTCTATGATACAAGACCCAACTTGTAGTTCTTAAATCCAATTGAGAAATGAGGAATCCAATCCTCATGAAAAGACTCAACTTGTAAATAGGTACCAACTTGATAGAATGAAATTTCATTCAATCCATTATATATATGTGTGTGTGTGTGTATGTATCCACCAAGACACACTCTTCCCTTCATATTCCTTTTACTTATATATTCCTCCAAAGGGTGCCACTTTGAAACAATTTTTCATTTTGGAATGAAACATTGCACCTCATCAATTAATTAACACAAATGATTGATTTTATTAATTAATTTTTGTAAACAAATTTAGACAACGATTTTCGTATGAATATTTTGGAATGATAAGAACGAATTTTAAAATTCTATGACATGGGTGTTTTGCATAAAATTTCCAATTACCTGATATACGATAAATTTCCACAGAAAGTGTTTGAGGTGGCCTGTATAGGAGGTTCTTTGGAGGAAACTTACCCATATTTTCCTTTCTTCATTGTATGTCAGATCGATTTCAGCACATATTACCTTTTCGTGGATGTATAAATCGACCTCCACATATCTCCTTTGTTGGTGATTATTTAAACTATACTTGTAAACATTTTACGTGATGGTTATATTAAAATTGGTTCCCTCTGAGCTGCTAGTCACTAAATATTTGACTTTGTCTCACCCTTTTTCATATTTTCTTCCTCATTCAACTGACAAACATATTTTTGGTCGACTCAACTAGGAGAAATATCGAATTTGAGTATTTCAATTCTAGTCGACCCATCTTGCTTTAGACTCAAACCGATTTATATTTAACTTTTCTTTGACTTCGACCTTTAGGTTACTTCTTTCTTGGACCAACTCAATTTGGAAAAAACCTGACTTGACAAATTTGACTTTGGTTGTCTCGACTTGATTTGGCCAACTTGTATTTCCTGACTCAATTTTCCTTCAACTTTGACCTTTTGTTGGTCAAATTGTCTTCAACTCATCTTGAAAATGATTGACTTGTCTTATCCAACTTTCGCCAATGTCCAGGCTTTCATTCGATTGAATTGTCTTTCACGTGTCTTGCATTTGATAGAATTCTATATAGCTTACCTTATTTTTTTTTTAATCGACTCAACTTGTAACTCGATGGTATCAATGATTCCTCACCAAACATCCACCATTGACATTTTGTCTCATCTCTCGACTCTTTTTCAATTGATATTTTCTGAATCACTTTTAATGAACCATGTTTTATTAACTTCTTTATTTGTGATTTATATGGATCCATATTGGATTATCCATTTACTCTTTTTATTTGGATAGTTTATTCACAATTTCTTTTTGTGTGCATGGATGGTAATGGCACAATCTCAACCTTATACAACATAGGATGAGTGTATCAATATTATACAAAATATTAGTCAATATTATCTTTCTACTGATATTCATGCCACCTTCATAAAATTATGTCCAATATGGAAAATGTTTGAAATTCAAGTCACCTTCATAAAATTATCTCCAATATTGACAATGCTTCACATTCAAGTAACCTTCATAAAAATATGTCCAATATTGACAATGCTTCTCAAACCAATCAATCAATTATACTTCACCTATTTATTAAGGTTTACATCAATGAAAACCAAATTTCCAACATGGTATGGTATGGTATGGTATGCCTTGCCTTTCCTTATCATGATATTGTATGGTATGGTATGGTATGCCTTTCCATGCCATTACTTTCCTTTCCTTTCCATTGTATGGTATGGTATGGTATGGTATGCCTTGCATTTCCTTTCTTTCCCATGGTATGGTATGGTATGGTATGGTATGCCTTGCATTTCCTTGCCTTTCAATGCCATGCCTTCCCATGCCATTGTCTTTCCTTGTCATGCTATGATTTTTCATGCCATGCCCTACCTTTCCATGTCACTATATTCCATACCATGCCTTTCCATGCCATTCCTTTCCATTCCCTGCCTTTCCTTTACTTTCCATGTCTTGTATTTCCATGCCATGCCTTTCCATCCCATGCATTGCCATGCGATGCCTTTCCATCCTTCACTTTCCATGTCATGATTTTCCATGCCATGTATTTCCTTTCCATGCCATTCATTTCCATACAATGCCTTTCCATGACTTGCCTTGCCATACCATGACATGTCATGCCTTACCACACCTTCACTTTACATGTCTTTCCTTCACTTTCCATGCCCTTCCTTGCATTCACATGTCATGCCATGTCACGCCTTGACTAAATGAACAAGTTTAATATGTAAATAATTCTTTTACTAAATGAACAAGTTTAATACGTAAAAATTACAATCAATGGATTCATTAAGAAAGTGATTATACAACTTTTTATCCCATATATCTTATATAAAAATACTTGCATGCGAATTTCAATGTCATAACATAATCTCTCTTTATTCATATATGTAAGGTATCATATATTTATCAAACATGGATTATCATAAGTAATAGGATTTGCCTAGACCTACACCCACACCTACACCTACACCTAGAGCTAGACCTTTCCTTTCCTTGAAATGTCATGCCATGCTTAGACTTGTCATGTATTGTCTTCGATTTCCTTTCCATATCTTGCATTTCCTTTGATTTTATGACCCCGGACCGAATTGGCCACATGTCCCTAAATGGCTCAAGGTCACGAGTTGCAACTCACAATAAAACTCAAACTGGGACTCAGATGGATGAACCATCAGTTGCATTGGATCTGAAGCACCAGGTTTTATCTAGTGGGGTCCCTCAATTGTCATTACATCCATTGAAAAACCATTTTTTGGAGTATATCCGACACTAGAGTTTTGTTGAATGACCCGTAGTGTAATTTTTGAAGAGGAGGTCATTTTTCAAGAACATTGTGTCAGAAATTTGTGGTTAGTGTAGTCACATGGGTCTTGGACAAACAGACTTGTGGGAGCTTACGAAACTCCATTATGCAGATCAGTTTGGATTTTATGCCACTGAACCAAATTGGACACATGTTCCTAAATGGCTTTAGGATGTGAGTTGAAACTCATGATAAGACTCAAACTGGGAGTCATATTGACGAAATGTCAATTGCATTAAATATGGAGGATTGGGTTTTAGCTAGTGGGGCACCTTCGTTGTCATTTCATCGACCAAAAAAACATTTTTTGGAGTATCTACATCACCAACGTTTTGCTCAATGAGGCATAGTGAAATTTATGAAGAGGAGGTCAATTTTCAAGAACACTCTGTCAGGCATTTGTAGGTAGTGTAGTTGCATGGGCCTTTGTGAAATAGACTTGTGGGATCTTATGAAACTCCATTATGCAACTGAGTTTTTATTTTATGCCCCCAGACAAAATTAGTCACATGTCCCTAAATGGATCGATGAGGTGAGTTGCAACTAACGATAAATGGCTTGAGGAGGCATGGCAAGGAAAGGCAAGGCATGTCAAGGAAAGGAAATACAAGGCATATCATGTCATGACAAGGTAATGAAATCCAATGCAAGGCACGAAATGGCATGGGAAGTAATGGCATGGCAAGGAATGGCATGGCAAGGCAAGGCAATGTAAGGCATGGCACAGAAGGGCATGCAAAGGCATGCATGTCATGGCATGGCATGACAAGGCAAGCCAAGGAAAGACAATACAAGGATAAATATAACACTCTTTAAAAAAAATTATCATTAAATTAAATGGGGCTAAAAATGTAAGCTTAAACTATGGTTTAGATAACAAATGCATGCTAAAATGAAAGGTGACACATGGCATCCCTACAATATTCAAGACATAAGAGTTCTAAAGGGATGGAAATTATTACAAAAATGTAATAAAAGGTGTCAAGGTGTATTCGAAGGGTTTAATTGCGAGGCATGGCAATTACATGGCAATGTTTTTTTTTATTATTATTCATATTTCATTGCAATATTTATTTTTTTGTTATTTTTGTTATTTTTATTATGTTTATTTTCTTGTTATTTTTTGCTATTTTTTTTATTATTATTATTCTTGATATTATTGTTTCATGGAAAGGCAAGGCATGGGAAGGAAAGGAAAGGAAAGGCAAGACATGGGAAGGCATGGAAAGAAAATGCATGAGAAGGAATAGAAAGGAATGGAAATTCAAGGCATGGAAAGTCAAGGCAAGGAAAGACATGGCATGGGAAGGCATGGCAAGGAAATGCATGGAGAGGAAAGGCAAGGCAAGGAAAGGCAAGGCAAGGAAAGGCATGGGAAGGAATGAAAATAAAAGGTATGGGAAGGAATGGCAAGGTAAACCAAGGTATGGCATGGCATGGGAAGGCATGGAAAGGCACGGAAAGGATTTGCAAATAATGGAAAGGAAACGTAAGGCAAGCCATGGAAAGTCAAGGCAAGGAAAGGAAAGGCATGGCATGGAAATGCATGACAAGGCAAGGCAAGGCATGAGAAGGCATGTCAAGGCAAGGGATGGGAAAGCATGACAAGGAAAGGAAATGAAAAACATGGCATGGTAAGTCATGTAATGGAAAGACATGGCAAGGAATGGCAAGGAATGGAAAGGCAAGGAAAGGCATGGCAAGGCATGGCAAGGCAAGGAAAGGCATGGCATAGAAAGGAATGGCAAGGCAAGGCAAGGTATGGGAAGGCATGGCAAGGAAAGGAAAGGAAATTCATTGCATGGAAAGGTATGGAATGGAATGGAATGGAAATGTATGGCATGGAAAGTGAAGGTAAGAAAAGGAAAGGAAAGTGAAGGAAATGAAAGTCAAGTGAAGGCATGGAAAGGTATGTCATGGCATGGAAAGTGAAGGAAAGGAAAGGTAAGGCAGGTGAACGAAAGGAAAGGCAAGTGAAGGCAAGGAAAGGTAGGGAAAGGAAAGGAAAGGCATGGCATGGAAAGGTTTATTTTAACAAGAGTCAAAATATATTACATACCAAAATATTTTAAGGAAAGGTATATTTTAACAACATTCCAAATATTTTAATAGCAGTCAAAATGAAGCCAAAATTATTCCTTTTACATACCTATGGTCATTCAAGTAGACTTTCGAGATCACTTCTAATATTGATGGTCTCCATTAACTTATCATGCTTAGAGTAAGCTAAAACGTATCGTACCTTTCATGATTTATTTCTTGGCATTTTTTGTAGTTGAAGGTTTGTATTGATAACCAAGTTTGTAAAGTGGTATACAACTTGACCTAGTTTATAATCTATAAATAAATAACCACCTTTCTTTCGTGTTCTTTCATCTTGTGTCAGATATGTTCTTTTAGTAACCATCGACCCAATCAAAAATTCAATGCCTTCAGAGTTTGTTACTGATTGCAAGAGGGTCGGATTTCCCTCTATGCATTGTGCTAGCCAATAATAAATTCCCCATTCATTATCTCTTGGGGAAACCACTACATATATGTTCCATACAAAAAATGGAGTGCCAAAATATGAGTCCACTAAATGACCAAAGAATAAAACATTAATGTTAGTTATTCAAAATTTAATAGAAGGAATCAATGAACCTGGTAGTACGAGATTTGAGACATGATCATAATTTGTTGAAATACTTTATTGGTCCTCCTCAAAATGGGATAATTCCATAGGTATACATTGACTAATGGGGAGTGATACACGATCCCATCTATCAACCTAGTCTGTTGATTCACAATCATCCCATTCATTAATACTACATTTCTTTTCATATGTGATTGGTCTTCATGTTTTCATGTTCCCTCTCCCATTACTGAAGAACACCATTCAACAATGGATTTTGCATCTCGAATGAGGGAAGTAGTTTTGAACTTCATTTATTTCATGTGTAACTCTCTTTTTATGCATGTACCTACTCCATCATGGCCCCCCTGACCGTGCCCAGACTCAAAATAGTTCCCAATGTGTGGTACCTTTATTTCTTTGTGCAACATACAGAACCATTGAAATACACGACATTTTTTAACTCACCTGTGGAACCATCTGACCAAATACAATGTTGATACATATGTATGTTCTTCTCCTTAAGGTGATTGTAGAACAACGAAAAACAATGTTGTACGTAGGCTAAGTCATAGCACTAATCATCGCTTATGTAGAAGTGATACTCTTTCAATATAACTCTGTTTTGCTCATTACTATCTGGTCCATGCTTGTATTTGATGTGGACCATTATGTTGACCTAATCTGAGTGATAATATTGGCTTTGAATCTTATTTTGTGGTTGAAGGGTGTAGTTCTTATAAAAATCAACCACTAATAACACAGTACCAACAAGAAATGTATCTATGCATATTCTAAAATGCTTGTCCTACAATCGAGCCATATGGACATGTTGAACATAATGTTGTGTCTTTTCGACGAAATCCTTCATGAAGTCACAAAATCATACTTGGGATGTAACCAATTGTCTCTTTTTTCTTTCCTGTCCTCCATCAATATCATATGTCACATATTTAAAGCTTTGCAAGGAAACCTCCTTCCTCCCGAATTCATACTCATAAGTTACATGGATGCACTTTCTCAGTAATGTCATTCCACCGCACCTGGGACATGTCCCATCTAAGCATTTTTTTTGACAAAATATAAAACCCTCTACCCTTGTACTCAAGATGTTGTGAATAAAGTCTCTAGATGACGACGACAATATAACTGAGAATTCTTGCAAAAGGGTGTTATGAAAAACACAATATATATATGTGTGTGTGTGTGTGTGTGTGTGTCATAATAATAACCATACTCAATGTTATATCTACAACATGTGTTAAAAATTGTGTTTATTCGAACATACCAAGGCTTTCATTTATGGAAATATATTTGGCCCAAGTTAGGTGCACTATGTACTATTTTGAATCTCTCATACAATCTCATTTTTGTAATGTCAAGAAAGTATTTAATATGGGGTTCATGGTCCGTAGATTCCCTTTTCAATTTTAGTACATATTTTTGGTTGGAAGAAGGCCTAGTGTTCTCATGCAAGAAATCCTGAAATAGTCCCTTAACCCTTCCAATTAACTTTATGTCAGAATGAGGTAGCCTACCAGTGAAGGCCCAAAAATATGTTGGGCCACCTTTTTCGATGCCATCTCATCTATGAGAATAATTTCTAAGGGTTTTGACATTTCATTTCAAGAGGTGAGGGGTTTTTTGTAGAAAACAATGTTTTCTCATGATCTTGCTAACAATTGATTGTGACAAGATATGTTGGGCTTCATTGCAGTCTTTGCAACAAGATTTCTTACCAATTATTTGAAAATAATCTACAAGGTTTCTTACAATATGATGACTTGTTTCTAAACTTTTGACTATTTTAATGCCTAAAATTCTCCTAACAACAGTCAAACTTCTAGATTTTAACAAAGCTAAAAATAATTGACATTTAGCAGCATCAGATATTGGTTCAGAATATTCTTTAATGATTTTATAACATTGATAATGAATAGTATGGTTAGGTAACTTATGTTCAAGTGATACTAGACTACTTTCATCTGCATGAATGTGTTTAGGAGTCCTTTGTCGCATAATTATCAATCTAGGTAGGGACGATGAACCCTTATTCTGGAACTCTTGACCTCCCTATTGTGGAGTTAACAATGTTGTAGTTGTTTCCCCTTCAATCATTGGAGGATCAATGTGGGTGGAGAGTGGGCATAGGATTGACTAGTTTCTGGAAAATTTGACTATCCAACGAGATATTGCACCACAGGAACTTCTTCACCACAATGTTGTATGTCGTTTTCTTCTCTAATTTCATCCATTGTATAATCAGCTCCAAGAAAATCCTCTATCATCTAGTCATCCAAAACAAGTTGTCTTGAAGAGATACTAGTTGGATTTCTCTCTAATGAACTCTTTCTCTTTTCTTCTAGTCATGGAAGAGAAACAATAGCGACATATATTCCGCTAGAAATTGGATTTCCCTCTTCTAAAATCCTACGCACTAACATACGTAAATTTGTTTTTTCTCTTTCTTCTTCTACCTTTTCGATCGATTTCTTTTTTCTCGATGACTTTATTTCTCAAATATGTTGGTTCTTCATGTTTAAAGATAAAAATTGGCTTACAAACACCCACCACAAATTTGTCTTTGTATTATGTAATAAAGCACAACCAATTGGACAAAAAGAAAATTGTATTACAAAAGAAGACACATCTAACAATTCCAATTCCAATTCCAATTGCACTTGGAAAAAAAAAAAAAATTCCAATAAGGCACAAGAAGATACAAACAACAATTCCAATTTCACTTGGACAAACTTGTCTTCCAATTCTAAGTAGACACAAGAATATACAAACAACAATTCCAATTGAACTTGGAATTTTTTTTTTTCCAATTCCAAGAAGCCACAAGAATATACAAACAACAATTCCAATTGCACTTGACAAATTTGTCTTCCAAATTTTCCTACAATGGTTAGGAACTAGCACAGAACTTTCTATGAATCAAACAAAAAAACTAAAATAAGAAAAACATGTCTGTGTGCACTATTTTTTGTCTAAAGATGTCATCGATTTTTTTTTGGCCTTGAAATAGATGAGTTATTGGAGTGTGCTTGGCACCCAAAAAATGTCGAGTAGGAATGGGTGTGCACTAAATCACACGTACGTTTCTCTTGAGCATAAACGACCAACAAAAACATCTCAATCAAGTAACAAAAGGGTGTTCACACTCTTAATTCAATGAATAGAGAATTTATTATTGACCAAACATCTTTATGAATAACGATGTATAGGGTTATGGAGACAAATAAGGACTAAGGGGTTAGGATTGAAAGTTTTTTCAAGGATAGAGCAATGGTTAGAGAACCAAGATGTGAGTGATGTGGGTGCAAGGGATGTACAAAAGTTATAATCATAGTGAATTGAAGGCTCGAGTGTAGAGGGGGATAAGGGTTGAGTATAATTTATGCATAGGCCTAGATGGAGATAGGGGGGTCTATGTGAGGGTCTACATCAATATCTAGGCCATTGTCTAAATCTATCTCTAGCTCTATGTCATAGTATAGGTCATCGTCTAAATCTAGCTATAGATCTATGTCATGGTCTAGGGAAGGGGAGAGAGTGTGCAAATAGATAGTGGGAGGGAGAGGGAGAGAGAGAGAGTGAGGGTGGAGGGGGTAGAGAGAGAGAGTGAGAATGAGTGTGAGAGTAAGGGGGATATAGAGGGAAGGGGGGGTAGAGAGATATAAATAGAGAAATGGGAGTAGAGTAGAGGGGAGAGAGGGAGGGGGATATAGTGAGAGTGATACTAGCAACAACAAGAGAGAGAAAGAGGTGATATATGTAGGAGAGAAAGAGGGGAGAGATAATGGGAGGGGGGGGGGAGATAAAGGTAGGAGGGGATAGAGAGAGAATGTGTGAGTGCGAAAGGGGGGG
>SNQJ01S0060770.1:33714-49755 GCA_010110895.2 Picea sitchensis | reverse complement strand
AGAGATAATGGGAGGGGGGGGGAGATAAAGGTAGGAGGGGATAGAGAGAGAATGTGTGAGTGCGAAAGGGGGGGAAGAGAAAGAAAGAGAGGGGGTTTGGACAAGGATTGTTTGAGTGTGTGAGAGGGAGGGAGAGGGAGACAAAGAGAGAGGGTGAAGATACAGAGAGATGAAGGGTGGGAGAGATAATGGGGAGGGGTAGATGTATGAGAGAGAGAGAGAAAATATATAATGGGAGGGAGGGGGAGGGAGGGAGGAGGGGGTGGAGAGAGAGAGAGAGACTGATTGTGATATGAAGGGGGGAGATACAGGGAAGGGGGGTAGATAGATATAAAGATAAAAAATGGGGGAGAGTAGAGGAGAGAGAGGGTGGGGAATATAGTGAGAGTGAGAATAAAAACAATAAGAGAGAGAAAGATTTGGTGTATGTAGGAGAGAAGGAGAGGAGAGATAGTGGGAGGGAGAGGGAGAGATAGAGGAAGGAGGGGGGTAGAGAGTGAATGTGTGAGTGTGAGAGGGGGGGAAGATAAAGAAAGAGAATGGGGTTGGAAAAGGAGTGTTGGAGATAAAGATAGGGGGTAGAGAGAGAGTGAGAGGATGGTGGGGAGATATAGTGGGGACAGGTATATGTATGCGAGAGAGAACAAATAGATAGTTAGAGAGAGAGGGAGGGAGGGTGGAGGGGGTAGAGAGAAAGTTATACTGAGTGTGAGATGAATGGAGGAGATAAAGGGAAGCGGGGGTAGAGAGATATAAAAAGAGAAATGGGGGGAGAGTAGAGGAGAGAGAGGATAGGGGGATATAGTGAGAGTGAGACTAAAACAACGACAAACAGAAAGAGGTGGTAGATGTAGGAGAGAAAGACAGGATAGATAGTGGGAGGGAGAGGGAGATATAGAGGGAGGAGGTGGTAGAGAGGGAATGTGTGAGGGTGAGAGGGGTGGAAGAGAAAGATAGAGAGGGGGGATGGAAAATGAGTGTTTGAGTGTGTGAGAGGGAGGGAGAGAGAAAAAAAGAGAGAGGGTAGAGAGAGAGTGAGAGGAAGGGTAGGAGATATAGTGGGGATGGGTTGATGTATGAGAGAGAGAGAGAGTAGATATATAGTGGGAGGGAGGGATAGAGAGAGAGGGAGGGAGGAGGGGTGGAGAGAGACTGATACTGATTGTGATAGGAAAAGGGGAGATAGAGGGGGTGGTAGAGAGATATAAGGAGAGAAATGGGTGGAGAGTAGATGAGAGAGAGGGTGGGGGATATAGTCAGAGAGAGACTAACATCAGTGAAAGAGAGAAAGAGGTGGTAGATGTAGGAGAGAAAGACAGGATAGATAGTGGGAGGGAGAGGGAGATATAGAGGGAGGAGGTGGTAGAGAGGGAATGTGTGAGGGTGAGAGGGGTGGAAGAGAAAGATAGAGAGGGGGGATGGAAAATGAGTGTTTGAGTGTGTGAGAGGGAGGGAGAGAGAAAAAAAGAGAGAGGGTAGAGAGAGAGTGAGAGGAAGGGTAGGAGATATAGTGGGGATGGGTTGATGTATGAGAGAGAGAGAGAGTAGATATATAGTGGGAGGGAGGGATAGAGAGAGAGGGAGGGAGGAGGGGTGGAGAGAGACTGATACTGATTGTGATAGGAAAAGGGGAGATAGAGGGGGTGGTAGAGAGATATAAGGAGAGAAATGGGTGGAGAGTAGATGAGAGAGAGGGTGGGGGATATAGTCAGAGAGAGACTAACATCAGTGAAAGAGAGAAAGAGGTGGTAGATGTAGGAGAGAAAGAGAGGAAATATAGTGAGAGGGAGGGGGAGAGGTAGAGGGAGGAGGGGGTAGAGAGATAATGTGTGAGTGTGAGAGGGGAGGAAGAGAAACAAAGAGAGGGGGGATGGACAAGGAGTGTTTGAGTGTGTGAGAGGGAGGGAGAGGGAGACAAAGAGAGTGGGTAGAGAGAGAATGAGATGAATGGGGGGAGAGATAGTGGGGAGGGGTAGATATATGAGAGAGAAGAGAGTTAATGGGAGGGAAGGGGCGAGAGAGAAGGGGAGGGAGGAGGGGGTGGAGAGAGAGAGAGATTGAGTGTGAGTGGAATGGGGAACATAGATGGAAATGAGGGTAGAAATACATAAAGAGAGAATTGGGGGGAGAGTAGAGGAGAGAGAGGGAGGAGGATATAGTGAGAGTGAGACTAACAACAATGAGAGAGAGAAAGAGGTGGTAGATGGAGAAAAAAAAGAGAGGAGATATATTGGGAGGGAGGGGGAAAGATAGAGAGATAATGTGTGAGTGTGAGCGGGGGCGGAGAGAAGGAAAGAGATGGGGGATGGACAGGGACGCAGTGGAGAGAGAGTGAGATTGATTATGAGAGGAACGGGGGAGATAGAGGCAAGGGGGGTAGAGAGATATAAAGAGAGAAATGGGGGATATAAAGTGTGTGTGGAAGAGTGTGGGAGGAAGAGAGAGGTAGACAAATAGGGGAGGTATAGAGAGGTAGATAAAGGAAGGAGGTAGTGAGTGAGTTTTTTAAAGTGTGGGAGCAAGAGAGGGGAATACATAGAGGGGGAATATAAAGTGTATGTGTGAGAGTGTGGGAGGAAGAGAGAGGAAGACATAGAGGGGGGATAGAAAGTGTGTGTGCAAGACTATGGGAAGGAGAGAAAGGAATACAAAGAGGGGAGGTAAAAATCAAGTTTGTTAGAGTGTGGAAGGGAGAGAGAGGAATACATATAGGGGGTAGAAAGTGTGTGTAGTAGGGAGAGAGAGAAAGGAATAGAAGGGAAGTAGAAGGATTGTGTGAGAGGGTGAGAGGCAGAGAGAGGAAAATATAGAGGTGGGAAGAGAGAGAGGTAAATGTAGGAGTGAAGGTTAGATGTAGGAGAGATAGAGGAGAGATAATGGAACAGGGGGATAGAGAGAGGGATGAGGGGGGGAGAGAAATTGCATGAGAGTGTCAAAGGGGGGAGAGAAAGACAAAGAGGAGGGGTAGAGACAGAGAGGGAGGAGGGGAGGAGAGAGAAAGACAAAGAGGAGGGGTAGAGATAGAGAGGGAGAGGGAGGAGAGGGAGAAAGAGAGGGGGGGTAGAGAGAGGGATAGTGAGAGGAAGGGAAGAAGAGAGGGAGGCATAAAATGGAGTTAGAGAGAGAATGAGAAAAATACAGAGAGAAAGAGGGGAAGAGAGGCTGAGACTGAGACTAACAATGAGGAGAGAGAAAAATGGTGGAAGAGAGGTGGAAGAGAGAGGGGAGTGGGGGAAAAAGGGGTAGAGGGAGAGAGAGAAAGCGGGGGGGATAGAGAGGGAATGGGTATGAGACTGATGTAGGAGAATCACCATCAACATTGGATGAGGCCAAGTGGAGGACAACTCAGCATCCATCATGCACATTCAAATTGGTTTTGGATTCCAAGGAGAGCGTGCCACTTTAATGTTTTAAAAATATTGTAATTAAATGCCCATAAGAGTTTGAGGCATGAGCCATTGTAAACAATCCAAGAGATTGTAATTTATTTAATGCCCAAAGGATTGTACATATTTGGATCACCGACTCATATTTATATTGTAAATGCTCATTTATTTGTAATAAGCTTAGTGGTAGAATGATTTAATTATTATGCGAAAGCACTAGAGTAGTCGGATGGAAGGCTGGATAATACCCTTCATGTATAAATGTATGTAGTCTATGCCCATAAGATGTTGTTGAAGATTATTGTAATTGTTGTTGAAGATTATTGTGAATTCTTCCAAAGAGAGAAGATGAGAGTTGCAAGAACACTTTGTAAATGTTTTGCTGGAGGAATATAATACAGGAGATTTGTTTCAAATGTTTGAGTTTTCTTATCTCTGATTTAATTGGGTAATGTCATGGTATCTATTTTTTTTGTTTATATGCATGTGTGTGTATTTCATGGTTGAATGAATGAACCTATAATTTTCTATAAGTTACAATTGTTTCTCTTTTGAAATCCTAGTGCAACGAGTTCATAGTGGCCACGCAAGGAGTACGAAGGCAGAGTCATTTTCAGAATCAATAGCTTAGAAGATATAGAGTGAATTTTATAGAGTGAGTGAAAGGAGTGCACATATACTCAACTAAGTATAAAATCTCGAAGGTAAGACCTGTGAAAGGTGTGCACAAGGCCAACACTTAGTGAAGTGTTGAAAAGTCTGAAGGTGAGCAAGCACAAGGAGTGCGCGAGAGATTTTCTAAGTCTCAAGATCAAGATAAGTAGTGCAAGGTGTGCGCTCAAGTCTAAGTCCTTTGAAATTGGAAAAGGTCAGGAAGGGTAGTGATATTTAACTCTCTAAAGAAAGAACTCATTTTGTTTGTAGGATGAGTGAACGAGATCTATTTGGAAGGAGAAGAGGTTTTCACAACCGTCACATTTGGAAAAGGTATGAAAATCATAACCCTTGAAGTTCTTTGGAATTCATGAATCTGGAAGTTTTAAGGTGTGTACTATGGAGGAGACAAATTTCCCGAAGTCTCGCAATCTAAAGTAAATCTGGGTCGTCAGTAGTGAGTATACGTGTCCATAGATCGAGCGTGTTCAAAACTTACCCACTCTGGATAATTGGAGGTAAAGTTGCAAGAGAGAGCATAATGCCCAAAGCTCCAAATCCCGAAGGAGATCTTGACGGTTGGACGCAGTGCCACATGTCAGAATATTTCCAGTTATTCAGAAGCCTGACAGTCTGGGAGAATGAAAGAGTAAAATTTTAAGGTTCGAGAACCCCTGAAGGTCGAAGTATATCTCAACCATCCATTGAGAGAGACACGTGGATTGTATATCTTGTCCTTCGCCAGTTCGACACTCCAGAGGTTTTGAAGAGTAGTGTCGTGAAAATATCTGAATTCCAGAGCACAGAGTAAATAGTGACCATTGATATGCGGAAGACGACAACCATCCAATATGCTAATTCGAAGTTCGCAGATTTAGAGGAATTTTGTGTTGGAGAAGGTAAAACTCCTGAAGCCCAGAGTCCTAAAATATTTTTGAGCCATGGCTCTCGACGCATATTGTGAATCGTTGATCCCCTTCATTGTTCGATTGTTCATAAATTCAACATTTGGAAGGATCATACTAGGTTTTTGTTGGAACTCCCGAAGATTGGAGCTCTGAAGTGCCAGAGTTCCCACTATTTAAAGGTTTAGCCTATGTTTTTGGCCCGAGGTCACATGGACTTCTCTGTTGAAGTGATAAGACCCTCGTGAACTTGAATTTCCATGCAGGGAGAAGAGTAAAGGCCTCTGGTAGAGAGTTTTTAGGGCTCAACAAGAGTCCGAGAGATAATTCATATCCTTAGTGTGAACAATCATTAGACTGGGAGGTCATGCGAGCCCCAGAAGGTGGTGGGGGTTTGCATCAAGTGTTATTAGAGCATTATTTATTTATAGACAATAGGTAAAAGAGGAAGATTTATCTAATATCATCAAATGGTATCAAAGCAGGATTCGTTTTGCAGACAGACATCAGAGAGAAGAAGTGGAAAAAGAGAAAATGGCTACTAAAGGCCATAGACAAGGTTCGAGAGGATACCACAAGCAGATGAGAAAATATGATATGGATAAAGATCTCAATGAGACGAGAGAGGATATCAACAGATTAACGTTGCAATGGTAGAGAATGTAGCATGGAATATAGAGGTATGAGTGGCCCGTGAAGGGGAAGGTAAAGTGGCCTATTCAACAGTTGATTTCCAGGAAGTAGAATCAGTTGTTGAAGAGGTAGCTGAGGTATGTGGAGGTATGTGGAAAACCTCAATGACATAGAGAATGAGATGGCTTACATCTGTGAACCATAAATTGGAGAGAGCCTCTATGAGGAGGAAGAGAGATCAGTTGAAGATCTCACAGATTGCTAGGAGGGCAATGAGAAGAGATCAATCGAAGATCTCATAGACTACGAGGAGGATAGAAATGAAAATTCAGGATTCTAGGTGGGAAAAGAGGAGGTGAGACTATCTAAGAGTCTTGATAACTCAAAGGAGAGTTCATATGAGAAAGTACTACTGACGGGAGAGAAGGAAGAGGCAGGAGAGAAGCCTCACCAACATGAAGATTCATGTGGGGTTGGAGACCATGTGAATGAAAACGGTGAGAAGTTAAATACTTCAAATCTCAAGGAGGAAGATCAGAGTTCCATTATCATCATTTTGGGAATCAATATGTTCCTACCAAGCATCCCAACATAGGCCAATGCATGTGTTTCACATGAGGAAGTGATGTAAGAGGCATCTAGGGAGGAGGCCATGGGGAATTTTTTTTTTTAAAACTAACGGTGCATGTGTTGCAGGTGCAAGAGAAGGAAGATAGCGAACAAAGACTACCATGGAGGAGGAAGAAGGAGAATTCCCAAATTTTGGAGGGAAGAGAGGACCTTAACCATGTTTTGATGGTATGGGAGATCAGAGTATCTCTTGGAGAGGGCTTAGAAGAAAAGTCTAATGAAGATGTTTCTTGTAAGGAAGATGACAAACAACCCACATATTGTTTCATTTCAGAAGATAGAAGGAGGAGGAAAGAATAGCATTTATTTGAATTGCTCATAAATTGCAGCAAGGGAGATGAATTAAGGACAACTCCAAAATTGGAGCTTGCAGTAGGAGAGAGAGTAGACAACATGGATTTTGTTGATCTGTGTGAAGAACTGGAATCCCTAGGAGAAATAATAATAACCCAGAGTAGGCTCATCCAACAAGTCAAGTTGGAGATTGATGAAGAGGAGGAGATGCAACAGAGCATACTGGAAGATAGAAGCCATCTCATGTACAAGATGGACAAGGAGATAGAGGAGATAAGAAGGTTGATGCTGAAGTCAACAAAAGAGCAGTAAAAAATAGGTGGAGGCTGACAAGGGGAGACTGCAGTGGAAAGATACATGAATCCCTCCAACATAAAATCTGGAAACCAAGAGGAGAGCTTATAGCAGCAGCATGAAAACAACAACAACAACAAAAGAGAAGAGGAGTAGGTGGACAACTCCATAGTGTAGTTTGGGACCCAGGAGGATCCAACACAACATGTAATGCCTAAATTATAGAGACTCCTAAAAATAAATAAATACTTTCTAATCTACTTCTTTAATTACTACTACTTAATTTAGAATTTCCTTTCTTGATTTTCTTCTACCAGCATAATAATTGACAGCAACATGATAATTAACAACAATATAATAACAACAAGATACTAACAGCATATCAACGAACAACATAAAAACAACAACATACTAACAACATAATAATAAACAACAATATAATGATAGAAAAAAAATGCATAAAGTATCGACCTCAACCTGAAGCTTAGTTGATTTAGCCCTTTCTTGGTTGTTGATGATCCTGCCCAACTGCCCAAACTAAGTATTAACCTCCCTGCCAACTAGCAATATCCTGTTCGACTCCCTAGCTCCAAGAATCCTTGTGGTTTCCTGGTCCCCGAGCCCAAAATTTCAAACAACAACTGTGTCCCTATGAGAGTTCCCAAACAAAAACCAAATTGTTCACTAATCTCCTCCTTTCATAATTTATTCCTCCTCCTTCTTCAATTTCACCTCCCCAAAACCAAGACAAAAGGATCCCTCTCCCTATCCTCTCCCCTCTTCCTTATTCCCTCCCTCAAATCCACCCCCCTCCTTCAATTCTCCAACTTCCTTATCCCCCACTAATTCCTTAATCACCTTATCCGTCCCATTAATTACTTCAACTACCAATTTTAATAATATTATAATAAAGACTAAATAAATCTATTTTAATAATTAATTAAATTAATATTTATCAACCATGATAATTAAATAATTAATTAGGGTTGTTATACAACAAAAACATAGGATCCATGAGCATGAGCTCATGATCTTTTCAACAGTGGAGTATGATACAGGAGCATCACCATCAACATTCAATGAGGCCAAGTGGAGGATAGCTCAGCATCGAACACAAGCATTCAAATTGGCTTTGGATTCCAAGGAGAACATGTCACTTTAATGTTTTTAAAATATTGTAATTAAAGGCTCGTAATATTTTGAGGCATGAGCCATTGTAAACAATCCAAGAGATTGTAAATTTTTTAATTCCCAAAGGATTGTACAAATTTAGAGCATCGACTAATATCTATATTGTAAATTCTCATTTATTTGTAATAAGCTTAGTGGTAGAATGCTTTAATTATTATGTGAAATCACTAGAGTAATCAGAAGGAAGGCTCGAGAATCCGCTCCATGTATAAATGTATGTAATCTATGCCCAAAAGAGGCTGCTAAAGATTATTGTAATTGTTGTTGAAGCTTATTGTGAGTGATTCCAAAGAGAGAAGTTGAGAGCTACAAGAACACTTTGTAAATGTTTAGCTGGAGGAATATAATAGAGAAGATTTGTTTCAAATGTTTGAGTTTTCTTATCTCTAAGTTAATTGGGGAATTTCATGTTATCCATTTTCTGTGTTTATTTGAGTGTCTGTGTATTTCATGGTTGAATGAATGAACCTGTAATTTTCTATGAGTTTCAATTGTTTCTCTTCTGAAATCCTAGCGTAAGGAGTGCACAGTGGCCATGCAAGAAGTGTGAAGGCAAAGTCATTTTCAGACTCAATAACTCAGGAGAGATAGAGTGAATTTCATAGAGTGAGTGTAAGGAGTGCACATATACTCGACTAAGTATAAAATCTCGAAGGTAACACCCATGCAAGATGTGCATAGGGACAACACTTAGTGAAGTGTTAAAAATGTCTCAAGGTGAGCAAGTGCAAGGAGTGCACGAGAGATTTCCTAAGTCTCAATCTAAGGAGAAGTAGCACAAGGTGTGCACCCAAGCCTAAGTCCTTTGAAGTTAACAAATCTCAGGAAAGGTAGCAAGATTTAACTCTTGAAAGAAATAATTCCTTTTGTTTGGAGGATTAGTGGATGAAATCCATTTGAAAGGAGCAAAGGTTTTCACAACCATCATATTTTGGAAAGGTGCATGGGTGATAACCCATGAAGTCCTTTGGACTTCGCGAATCTGTAAGTTTTAGGGTGTGTACTATGGAGGAGATGAATTTTCTGAAGTCCCTAGATCTGAAGTAAATCTGGGCCATCATTTGTGAGTACACGTGTCCACAGATCAAGCATGTTTGGAACTTAGCCACTACAGAGAATTGTAGGTGAAGTTGCAAGAGCGAGAAAAACTCCCAAAGCTCCAAATCCAAGAGCAGATCCTGACCGTTGGTGGTAGTGCCACATGTTGGAAGATTGCTTGTTATTCGAAATTCTGGTAGTCGAGGAGAACAAAAGAGTAAAGTGTTGGTTCAATAACTTCCAAAGGCCTGAGACGATCTCAATCGTCCGTTGAGAGGGACACATAGACCATAGATCCATTCCTTTCCTAGTTCAACACTCCAAAGGTTTGAAGAGTTGTGTCGTGAAAAGCTTCGGCGTCTGGTGCATGGAGTAAATAGTGGGCATTTATCTCAGGCAGACGACAATTGTTTGATCTTCTAATTCAAAGTTCACGCATTCAAAGGAATTGCATGTTAAAGTGGGTAAAACTCTCAACGCCCGGAGTCCCGAAATGTCTGTGAGCCATTGATCTTGACGCGTATTGTAATCCGTTGATCCCCATCATTGTTCGGTTGTTCATAAATTCAGTGTTTGGGAGAATCATAGGGTTTTTTTGTTGGAACTCCTGAAGCTTAGAACTCTGAAGTTCCAAAGTTCCTGCCATTTAAAGGGTTATCCTATGGTTTTGGCCCGAGGTAACATGGACTTCTCTTTTGATGTGACAAGACCCTCGCAAACTTGAATTTGCACGTAGGGAGAAGAGTAAAGGCTTGTGGTATAGATTTTCAAGGGCTTAGAAAGATCCCAAGAGCTAATTCAACTCCTTAGTGCGAATGATCCTTAGACTGGGAGGTCGTGCGAGCCCTAGGAGGTGGCGGCGGTTTTCATCAGATATTATGTGGCATGTCAAGGTAAGGTCTAGATCTAGGTCTTTCCATTCCTTTTGATGTCTAACTCTTTCCATGTATAGTAGTGTGAGGGAGAGAGAGAGGGAGACAGATAGGGGGGGTAGAGAGGGAGAGTGAGATTTAGATAGAGAGGGTAAGTAGATGTAGGAGAGGGAGGAAAAAGATAGAGAAATAAATGATTTCTAGGAGCGTGTGTGCGTTCCTAGAGCATGTGCATTCTCCTAGAACACATGCACTCTCCTATAATGTGTGCGCGCTCCTAGAATGCGTGTGCGCAAGGTGTATGTTGACTTGGTTGGCTTGAATTTAGGTTCAAGATGACAAACCTAGTGGTTTGGTCTGCAAATTGATAAAGACCTCCATTTTTTTGAATACCCCTCCATATCTTTGTCTTTGACATTATTTTTATATATGCTAAAAAATTCAGCTCTTGACGAAACTATAGGCATAGATCAAGTCGGATATGAATATTTCAAATACATAATGTTTGTAAAAAAATAAATATTGTTTACTATTTTTAATTTATTTTTGTTTTCACCTATATCAAAATCCTAGAATACATACCCCTCTTATTTCTTCTATAACTTTTTATTGGCTTATCCATTTCTTAGATGAGTTATATGAGGCACTAGAGGAGACTCATACCTACGATATAAAAATAAAAAATAAAATAGTTTTGATCAATTTAATACCCTCTTAGCCTGCATGAACAAAAGATGTTGTAATTTTAGGCATATGTTGACTTTGATAAGTTTAAAAAGATATAAAATTAATATTAAAATTTTCCAAAAAATACACGAAACAAGGAAAAAAGGTTCTCTACAAGTATACAAGTTTTTGGAATGAAAATCCATTGTTAAGAGAGTCAACACCTGCATGAACAAAAACATATATCTTATATTTTGTTGGAAAAATAAGATACAATTGTTAGAAAAAATCAAATTTGACCTATTTATTCACAATGTCTATTAATAAAATTTGTATATTTGGAAATCTAATTCAATTTCATACGTTTCATCTTCATACACCATCTTTAAATTCATTGTAAAAGTACCTTGAATAATCCCTCCAAGTTAACAGATTGTCATTTTTGTAGGTTTGCATTGCCACTAATGCATCATGAAAGACCATCATTAGCTTGCACTCACCGATATGTTTTATTTTAATCCACCTATTGTAGGATAGTTGAGATATGGTAATCAAAAACATTACAGACATGAGTAAATTTTATTTTATAGGGTTAAATATTTTGAAGCTTCATAGAACAATGGTTTAAATGCATCTACATGTATTTGTCACTATTTATGTTTGGGTGAAGACGAAAATGGATTTTTTCATTGCTATCTATTTTTGTTCCATCTAAATGTATATTATGGAATACATATAGTGAAGGAATTAGTATTTGAATGAAGTCCAACACTTCATGTCTTATTGAAACTAGGAAATGTGTACACTAACTTAATGGTTGGGTTCTTAGTTTGCCAACACACCTAAACTGACATTTGATAAAGTTAACCTTCTCACACTCCACCAAAATTTAAAATTATTATACTCAATTAATTTATTATATAAATTCACAATAGAGTTATGTCATTTATGCTACCATCCTAACTTCTATATAAAAAGATAAAGGAGAAGGAGACTTTCATAATGAAGTAGAAAAAGGTGAGTATGCTGAAATTCTACACATGAAATTCAATTCAATTCCATGTTGTTTTAAGTTCACAAATAACTTGAGAGATGCTTATAAAGGTGACATGACTTACAACATAGATTGAGAGATGCTTATAAAGGTGGCACGACTTGCAACATAGATTAATCATTAGGATAAAAAGAAGTGTTATTTGTTTAAAAGGTATATTTGTTTATTTCCATCCATACTTTGAAGACTAGCATAACACTATTTTGAAATAGGTGTTGATTCCTTAAAGAGTCTTCACTCATATAATTTAATATAATTTAATAATTTATATAAGTGGCATGTGGTTTTGGAAATGTCCCACTTATTGGTCGCCTAATTAGTTATCAATTAATTATTTTGTCGTTATATTTCACATTTTTTATTTCATTATTTTATAGAAATTTTATCTTGTATAACTATTATTTATATTTTATTATTATATTTCATTTCATATATATTTTGATTTATTAATTTATTTAATTTTACTATTTCTTTATTTTAGCAATTATATCTTAATTTATAATCGTTAATTTTAATTTTGAAATCAAGCTTATATTCCATTTCATATATACTTTGATAAATTAGTTTATTTAATTTTACTATTTCCTTATTTTATTTTAACAAGTATACCTTAATTTATAATGCATATAAGGGTTAGCTTTGAAATCAAGCTGAATTTATCATTACAGTAAGGTTCATCTCAAATTTTGTTTTGTCTTCTAGTATTAAGAAGACCTGATACCTATAATGTATATAAGAGTTAGCTTTGAAATCAAGCTGATGAATTTATAATTACAGTAAGGTTCATCTCAAATTTTGTTTTGTCTTTCAGTACTAATAAGACTTGATACCTATAAGAAGGAAGATACTTATAAGGAAAATGAGTTCCAATAAAATATTTAACAAATTAGTTTTTATTATATATAATTTGTTTTAGGAATTAAAATATTTAGGTTTTATTAATCTTTTCTTTTTATCAATTTGATAAAAGATGTTTTTTTTTTATGTTTTACTATTTCATTACATATCAACATATATAGTCATAGTTAATAATGATCTGGATTATTTTCGGCACAAAATGAGAGCGAAAATATAACACAGAAATATTCAGAGATATTGCAAGAGAGACCACAATATAACAGAAATATATTGAAAATATAACAAGAGTCACATATATACAGTAATACACGATTTCTATTAATGAAATAAATGTATAGAGACTGCAAAAATATAGAGTGAAAGACTAGCTAAAATGGTGGTAGCCTCTCAGAAAAGATGTGACAGCTACTCTGTAACAACCCTAGTTGAATAAATGCTTAGGGATTATTAAGTAAAAATTTATTAGGTAATTAATTGTCCTAACATGGTTTTAACTAAACAAAGATTGGCATAATAATATTAATTAATTAATTGTTATAATTTTGATTAATTAATTAATTACCTATTACATTCAATGACATGGGTAATAAACTTAAGAGGGTTAATAAATTTAATTGTTTAATTAAATGATTTAAGTATACGGAGGGGATAAGAAACATTAAATATAAGGATAATAAACATTAAATAATAGGATAAGACATTAACTAAGAGGATAAGATAATGAATGTATGGATAAGGAAATTAATGAGGAGGAAAGGGTCGGTGAAGGAGGGATATGACGGGAGAAGTCTTACAGGAAGAAGTCATTATTTTGGGAGGAGAAAGAATTATTGGAAGGGGGGGGGAAGACTGTATGTTGGAGGTAATTATTTTTCTGGTGTGGGGAGTTTGTTTTATGGGTTTTTGGTGAACCAGAAGCAAGGGGAACCGGTTTGTTGGGGGTTTTGGGCATGGGGGTCAGGATATCCATACAGTATCCTGGAGCTAGGAAGCCGGACAGGCTGCTCCTAGCTGGCAGGGAGGAAACACGGTTTGGGCAGAGTTGGTCAGCACATCAGGCAGCAGCAAAGCAGCAGGCTAGACAACCAGGTCAACGGAGAAATTAGCATCATGAAGAGGTAATTAAATTTTATTATGTTAAGTTATTTTCATGATGTAAATAGATTTGAATTCCAACAGAATTTTTATGCTTGTAGTATGTGAATGAATGATTTACGTATAGAGAAAGGAAATATATGTTAATTGAATTAAACGTTGTAATTTATGGTCTCTACACATGGTATTAGAGCTTCAGTTTGAAGCATTGGATCCTTAAGGGCCTATCCACCTACCCACATGCGAGAAGGACAGTTCAGGAATGGAACTATTCCAACCTTGAAAACCTGCCTAAAACACTCTAAGACTTTAAAATCTGGGCCAAGCTCTAGCTCCACCTAACCTGCAAGCCAAGTATACATTTTGATTCTAGTATATACACAAATCTATATATAATATATAAACAATATGCCTGGAAAAAGAAATTGGTTTAATATTATACGTATTTAAAGTGTTAAATAAATTTTGGCACTTGGCTCAATTAAACAAACAATATATATGTATATATATAAAAAAAAAAAAAGTATAAACCACATTACTAAAAGAAAACAAATGAAAATAATGGGCATACAGAATGATTAGGAGGATATGTTTTAGCTCATCAAAGTGAACTCAGATACATAATCCCTCGCTATGCCTATTACAACAATAATCTTTAGCATTATGCTTTTAAGATATGGACAAAAATATCGTAGTAATCTTTATTCTATTTCATGTACAAGATTAAATAAGAAATGTAAGGAAGAGCAAGCTTAAAGAAGAAATGACTTATTCTTCCCTGTTCATCTTCATTCATAATTCCTATCTGTCTCTATATCCTATTTGAATTCCTATCTTTCTCTTTATCCTATCTTAATGTTAATAACTAATTACTAATATCTTAATAACTAATTACTACTAATATCATAAAAGAATTCCTAATCTAATAAAGAAGACATAATTACCAATATCATAAAGAAGGCATAAAGAAAAATCAGGAACAAAGAAATCCTACTACTTAAGGAACAAATGATTCCTACTTACTAAGTAGAAGGAAACTACACAACATGCATCAGATGTCCATTTCGCCAGAGACATTGACTGAGTCAGACTACACCAGCTAGAAAGAACAACTACATACATAGATACAAAAGGAGGGAGGCCGCAATCCAAAGCCGTGCACTACAACGGTGTGACCATGGTCGTTGTTGGAAGATGCAAGGCAGTCACACAAAAACTAGAAGCTAAATATCTGCTAGTGTACCAGGTGATCATGGCCGTTGTAAATTTCTTGTAGTACGCCTGGCAGATATGCAAGGCGATCACACAGATATTTCAGTGCACCTGTAATGAAGAAACCAGAAGCTGGTCTAAACTAAGAGAGAGGAGGAACCGTTGGAATTTTTTTTGTTGAGCAGTGTGAGAGAGGAGGAACCCACGGGGAGGAGACATGCACTACACCAAAAAAAAATTTATTAATAAACAAAAAAATTAATTCTTCAAAGGTTTGAGATGATATTCGGTAGTGTTCAAACCAAGCCTACGTTGAATGCACATTTAACCCAATTTTTAAGTGTTCAAACCAAACATCAAAGCCTGAGCCACGAGCTATCGATTTAAGCACCAATCTCGCAGTCACGCACCAACCAATACACAAACCCAGCGCATGAGCTCCGAGGAATGGCCTCACGCACCAACCAATACACAAACCCAGTGCATGAGCTTCGAGGAATAGCCTCACGCACCAACCAATACACAAACCTAGCGCATGAGCTCCAAGGAATGGCCTCACGCATCACCAATACACAAACCCAGCGCACGAGCTCCAAAGAATAGCCTCACACTCACAGAAAATAAAAAAAATATACAGCCACGCATCTACAAACCATGCACCAAGGCACGGTGAGGAGGCGCAAGAACCACCGAGCCAAACGCATCAACACCAAACTAAGAAGCCAACACACAAGTGCTAATGACCTAGCAATGAGCCAAGAGGAGGATATTCCACGAGGATTTGAGTGCTCAACGTGTCTAAAGATTCAAAAATATATATAATAGATTAAAAATAAAATTATTGCACCCAATCCCACAGTTGTTGAGCCAAGCAGCTACACCAACAAATAACACAAAGCCTGTGCTGAACACCAAGCTATCAAGAAGGAGCCCACGATGAAGCCCTTGAGAAAAATGCCTTGAAACTAAAAAAATTATATACAAGCCAACGCCCAAATGCACAAGCGCTGGGCCGAATAAGCCGTGGCCAAGAGAAGAGCCTGCAAGAGGCATTTTCTCTTACACTATATGTCAAGCCAAGCAAGCCGAGCGCTCATCCAAGCCGAGACCAAACGCCCAAGAACTGAGCTGAGAAGGAAAACCGTGTTCCGGAATTATAAAACGAAGGAATGAATTCAGGGTTAGGGCTTGTTTAGGGTTTGTATAGCCTTCTACTTTTATGATTATTTTATTTTAGGTTGGGACAGCCGGGAAAAGAG
>SNQJ01S0060770.1:15760-26844 GCA_010110895.2 Picea sitchensis | reverse complement strand
TAAATATTTATTAATTAATTAATTGTTATAATTTTGATTAATTAATTAATTACCTATTACATTCAATGACATGGGTAATAAATTTAAGAGGGTTAATAAATTTAATTGTTTAATTAAATGATTTACGTATACGGAGGGGATAAAAAACATTAAATATAAGGATAATAAACATTAAATAATAGGATAAGACATTAACTAAGAGGATAAGATAATGAATGTATGGATAAGGAAATTAATGAGGAGGAAAGGGTCGGTGAAGGAGGGATATGACGGGAGGAGTCTTACAGGAAGAAGGCATTATTTTGGGAGGAGGAAGAATTATTGGAAGGGGGGGAAAAGATTGTATGTTGGAGGTGATTATTTTTCTGGTGTGAGGAGTTTGTTTTATGGGTTTTTGGTGAACCAGAAGCAGGGAGCACCGATTTGCTTGGGGTTTTGGGCACGGGGGCCAGGATATCCATACGGTATCCTGAAGCTAGGAAGTCAGATAGGATGCTCCTAGCTGGCAGGGAGGAAACACGATTTGGGCAGAGTTGGCTAGCGCATCAGGCAACAGGCTAGACAACCAGGTCAACGGAGAAATTAGCATCAGGAAGAGGTAATTAAATTTTATTATGTTAAGTTATTTTCATGTTGTAAATAGATTTGAATTCCAGCAGAATTTTTATGCTTGTAGTATGTGAATGAATGATTTACGTATAGAAAAAGGAAATATTTGTTAATTGAATTAAAAGTTGTAATTTATGGTCTCTACATACTCGCATTAACAAGAAGATGATTACAATGAGGCTTTGAAGGTCTGTTTACAATAAGCAAGAATTCCAAAAGCCTTAGACATGCAAAAACCTAACCCTAGCGCCAAAAGTCATGTGGGCCTCGTTTGGGTAAGTTAGTACATCAATTTCTCGAGGGTCGTATCTTTGGGTCAATCTCCGTTTTAGGCGTATGATAGCCCATTGGAAAGGTATCGTCGAGGAGATTCATTTTAGACACAATAACGAGGGAACTTCCATATTGCAAACATGTTTTCCTAAAAAGACATCGCTTAGGGCCTCAAAATGACATCGCAAGTTAAAAACTGCTAAAAATAGTAAATTAAAAAAATTGCCAAAAAATTATTTTGAGCCAATTGAAAAAGGTGGGTAGCCACCCATATCTACCTAGATCAAATAAACATTAAAATAATAAATAAAATTGTTTCACTATCTAATTACACCTCAACATATATAATCATAACTAATAAACATTAAAATAATAAATAAAATTGTTGCTTCATATAATAATTAAATAACACTCTCTTTAAATTTTTAATATCCATTCATAATTATTTTGAGACAAGTCAATGTCATATTTTAAAATGTATATAGTTTTTTACAATATTTATTTGTTCATAATTATTTTAGAATAAATATATAATATTTTCTTAAAATATTTATATAGTTATTAATGTCATATTTTAAAATGTATATAATTATTTTTTAAAATATTTATTTGTTCAAAACTATTTTAGAATAAATCAATGTCATATTACATAATGTTTTCTTAAAATACTTATATAGTTTAACTGTTAAAATAATTAAATTACAGTTTTTAAATTTTCAATATTAGTTCATAATTATTCTGAGATAAGTCAATGTCATATTTTAAAATGTATATAATCATTTTTTTAAATATTCATTTGTTCAGAACTATTTTAAGATAAATCAATGTCATATTTATAGTACATAATATTTTCTTAAAATATTAAATTACAGTCTTTAAATTTTCAATATTAATTCATAATTATTTTGAGATAAGTCAATGTCATATTTTAAAATGTATATAACATTTTTTTAAATATTCATTTGTTCAGAACTATTTTAACATAAATCAATGTCATATTTAAATTACATAATATTTTCTTAAAATATTTTTAACAGTTTAATTGTTGAATTAAAGTTGTTTATAATTTTTAAATGCTGTAAAGATGTTATTATTGAACAAAGACCAAAATATAATATTAAAATTACTTAGTACTTGTTATAGTACAATTATTACAAAATATAATATTAAAATTACTTAGTACTTGTTATAGTACAATTATTACAACAAAATTTCATTGAGAAATAATTTATTTGAAAATACAGATTTAATAACGTTAATTGTTTTTTAATTAATTTTTTAGTTTCAGATTTTAATTATGATTAAACGTTATTAGTGGTAAGTCTACTGATTCCATTTTTCAAAAACAATGTATTCTTAAAAACATTATAAATAAAGGTTTTTAAAAGGATAAACCCCCATTAAATTGAATTTTAGATTATAACTTTTAAGTGCCCAATGCTTAACAGAATTTAGATTTTGCGTCTCCTTTTGCAACAGCTTTACGAGTGACTGAAAGGATCATTTTAGCATGATTGCAATTATTCATATGCATTACGGTGCTCGCCTCGTTTGAAGATTGGAGTTCCTATTTTCAAATGAGTTGAAGACCTTTTTTTCGTCTTTTTAAGCATGGATGCAATTATCCAAATCCATTATGATATTCACCTGCTTTTAAGGTTGGTAATAGGTGTGTCTATTTTCAACTGAATGCTTGTTGAAAAAAACTTAATTTTGAGGCATTAGGATTATATAAATTTAGTCACTTAAATTTGTAGATATAATCATTCTTTATTAAATTTAGGATAAAATGAAACTAAAAAATCACCTCAAAACAATAAAAAAATAAAAATTTTAAATTAAGCTTTTTCAAATGAAATGAACTCCTTTATTTTTATTATTTTGGTTGTTATTCTTTGTCATGTTAGTTCAGAGCAAATCGAAAGCATTGAAAACCAGCCTGACATAGTTGTGGTAAAAGAATCTGCGGCATGCCTTTTGCCTGGGAGGAGAAAAGGACGAGGGTGGGAAAGTATGCAGAAGCTTCAGTGACAGTGAAATTTGTACGTTGAAACAGTAACTTTTCCTCCAACCATGACGTGAAGCGATGTAATGCATAAACTTTCCGAAAGCAGTAATTGGCCATTAACAAATCCAATCAAATCAAATCCTCGTGACACAACGTACACAAACACCTCATTTACAGCCAGTACTACAGAAATGGAGACCTTTATGTATTGCCAGAGAAAGCATCTTTAAACCATTTATTCTCTAAATATTTAAATAACAAGGTTTCTGTTTTTCTGAAGATTGATGTGACAAGTTTTCTATCAAGTATCCTTTCCTTTTAGGTCAAACAGAGGTTTCTTCGGTTAGCCTTCTACAATTAAAAAAATTGCTATCTAAAACAATTATATATTAATAATTAAGGGGAAAGGGTTATACTTATTGGAGATGGGCACAATTAATGATCTTTTAATTTTAAATTCTAATCTGATGGTTATGTATTGAAGATGCTGGCATATTCTTAGTCGTACTCCAAAATCAATGAATCAGATTTATTATTGATAACTTCTTTGCATTTATAAATGTATATGTTAACTTGTTTACTTTTTAACATTTACCTAATCATATTAAGAAATTACTGTAACATCATATGATTGCCACGTTTAAATAATTAACTTTTAAAATTTTTCAACTATCCAATTTGTTCATGCATGAGACTGACATTTTTATTATTAGGCTTTTTTTAACACGGTTTTACTGTGTGTTTTTTGTGCGGCAAAATCAAACCCTAAAAACACCAGAAAGAAATATAAAAAAAATTGAACGTCTAAACTACGCTAACAATGAGTACAATTTAAATCTCGCGTGAAAACATTGATTGATGTGATTTTGCAATATTAACATTACTCCGCTGTTATTGTAGACTCTAGAATAATATGCCATCTCTGAATCCACTCAGATAGTTCAAATGACTTTTTGAGAAAAGCAAATGGCGATTTCAACTACTTATAATAGCCGTATGAGACAATTTGAGTGCCCAGTGTCTAACTATAAACGCCCTCATGGTGCCCTAGGAGACAGTTTGAGTGTCCTGTGTCTAACCATAAAAGCCCTCATGGTGCTTATCCTTTGCCCTATCTTATGTCCATGCAGTGGCCTGTCGGGAAAAGAGACGTTTAGGAGTCCAAGTAGAAGCACGGATCATATCATGTATATTAATACGCTCCCGGGATAAGGCAGGCAATGGAGGACGAACGGACCCTGTGTTCGTCAGGTGGTGGGCGTGTCACAGGTCTAGAAGGCGTTTTTTATGTATAATATAATGATTCCGACAGATAATGTACCCACCTGTTGCGTTTTTTCTTCTCTGGTAGTTTCAATTTAATTCGCAGTGTGGACCATTTACTGTGTAACAGGAAATGAAAGTTCATTTTAACAGTTGGAGCGATTACTACCGTAATTAAAATGATTGCGACAACTCAATATATGAAAATCTCAGAGATAGTAGTGGGTTACAGTATAAGATATTTGAAAGGCACCATTCACTGCAGAGATCAGCTTACTATCCACGAAATCCATAAAGGACACAGATAGTCAAACCAGATTGAATAGATGGTCGCTCTCGATGGCCCTACCTTACCGAATCCCCGCTTTTCTTGAGCAGGATGGCCCCTCGAGATTGAATTGCTTTCTCCTCATAATTCAGGACTGTTGTTTAGCAGGACAGCCCTCGAGGTTGAATCACTTTGTCCACATAACAGACCATCCGAGAGCAGACTTTGGTGCGTTATTTAGTGAAAAAGATTTCAGTAGTGAAAGAGATTTCCAGTCTTTAAAAGTAGGTTTATACTCTCTCCTTTTTTTTACGACAAGGTTTATACTCCCTCCTATCAATTAAAACTCCACATAACTAAAATGCCATTTTAGGACAAGGTTTATACTCCCTCTTTTTAATTAAAACTTTACATAATTAAATTGTGAGACATGGGTGGTAGATATATTAGAGAAAACATATGTGAGATATGGGAGGATGAATACAATTCAACCAATATATATCAGTCTAATAATTAAGTAGTGAGCTTAATGATTAAAAACACTTGTTTTCTCCTTAGACTTACATGTTCAAATCTAGAGGCTCTAAAGTATGTCCTTAAAGTCACATGTTCAAATCTAAAAATTGTAGGGTATGTATACTCCATAAATTTTAGCAGTCAAATCTTTACAAAATTCATTAACATAGAACATAGATGATTGTTGAATATTATAAATAACTCCACATAACTAAAATGCCATTTTAGGACAAGGTTTATACTCCCTCTTTTTAATCAAAACTTTACATAATTAAATTGTGAGACATGGGTGGGGAGATATATTAGAGAAAACATATGTGAGATATGGGAGGATGAATACAATTCAACCAATATATATCAGTCTAATAATTAAGTAGTGAGCTTAATGATTAAAAACACTTGTTTTCTCCTTAGACTTACATGTTCAAATCTAGAGGCTCTAAGATATGTCCTTAAAGTCACATGTTCAAATCTAAAGAATGTAGGGTATGTATACTCCATAAATTTTAGCAGTCAAATCTTTACAGAATTCATTAACATAGAACATAGATGATTGTTGAATATTATAAATTTTGGTAACTTTTACCTTTTGGAATTATAATATTTTATTTTTTAACTTGCAAGGATGATTATTACTGCTATTTATAATAATAATTTTAGCTTATAAAATTTTAATAATAATTTTAGCTTATAAAATTCATTAACATAGAGCATTGTTAAATATTATAAGGTTTGGTATTTTAATGTTTAGGAAGTATATATTTTAATTTATAAGGATGATTATGACTATTATTTATTTATAAAAGATATATTTTAATTTATTACATGTAAAGAAATTAATTTATTTATTTATAAAAAATTTATTTTAATTTATTAAATGTAAAGAAATTATTTAATTTATTTTAATAGTATTGTTTATATAAAATGTAATCACCATATAAGTCACAACAAATAATGTTTCTGAGGTGTGGCTAAGGCCACGTGACTTAGATGTTTCTCAGTGGAAGTTTCATGTCACGACAAATTAACAAATAAAAAATAAAGAAAGAAAAATAATATATTTTAAAATGTTCAGAATTCTTTATAAATGAGTTAAAATATTTATAACTTTTAGAATTATAATATTTTATTTTTTAATGTGTGGATTATTATTATTATTATTTATAAAAATTTTTTTTTATAAAACTCATTAATATAGAGTATTGTTAAATATTATAAGGTTTGGTAGTTTAATGTTTAGGAAGTATATATTTTAATTTATAATGATAATTATGACTATTATTTATAAAAAATATATTTTGATTCACTAAATGTAAAGAAAAAAAATTATTTATTTTAATAGTGTTGTTTATATAAAATGTCTGCACTATATAAGTCACAACAAATAGTGAAAAATAATATATCTTACATTGTCATAATTCTTTATAAATTAGTTTATATATATATATATATATATATTATGGTGATGGTGATGATTAACTTAACACATTAGTAAGAAAAAGTAAGAGAATAGTTAGATTTTGATGGGTATTAAGAGAAGAGTTCTTGGTCTCACATGGAGTTTTCGGGTTCCCCCAATGCCTAATTTTACTATGCATCTCATGAGAATTAGTTCTTATTTTAACAATATTGATTATCTTCTTTAAGCTAGTCAAAATTGAGAGATTGTCTTTGGAGAATTGACTTTGAATTATCTTTAGGAATCTAAGATCCTTACTAAGGTCATAGGGATTCATTTCCATACGAACAATATCATCAGTATAGAACATAATTCCTCTGGAATTCTAAGATCTTTACTAAGGTCATAGGGATTCAGTCACGAGACTAGACTCGTCGCCCTTGAGCCTCCCATACCACCCAAGGAGTCTAGTCGCCAACCGACATAGGCATGACCTCGTTTGTTGGGATTAACCAACAACCTGCTTGTACCATCCAGAATATGCCTCATTATCATGCCCTAGTGAACCCAACCATGCATGCTTATAATTGTGGAAGTTCAAATGCGTGTTTCACCATAGGTGGTGTTGCACCATTGCCACCCAACCATCGACACCTATATGCGTCTTCCCTCAAGCCAACAATACTCAGAAAACCGACTGCCCAACATGAAATCGTGTTATCATCCATATAGACTAAATTCGTGATAGTTCCCCTTCACATAAGGTGTTTGCATACCTTCAATGCACATACCATCGATGTTGCCTTGCCATAGGCGAAACTAATACACCATTCTAACCGACTCATGGCTACACCCACGAGATGGCCACCAAGGCTACCAAAATTTGGAAACTCGTTGTGCAACTCGCCAAGCATGCTCGACATACCTTCTCAGTGACTCACCATGCATCTTTCCAAGTTGGCCCGACCCGCCCTCCATCGCAAAAAATAGAACATGCACTTATCCATCTCCTTGATCGGTCATGTCTCTACACTCGTCGTAATAGCATGCGCCCANTTAACATCTACCATTGTTAAATATTATAAGGTTTGGTATTTTAATGTTTAGGAAGTATATATTTTAATTTATAATGATGATTATGACTATTATTTATAAAAAATATATTTTGATTCATTAAATGTAAAGAAAAAAAATTATTTATTTTAATAGTGTTGTTTATATAAAATGTCCATACCATATAAGTCACAACAAATAATGAAAAATAATATATTTTACATTGTCATAATTCTTTATAAATTATTATATATATATATATATATATATATATATATATATATATATATAAACTTTATGGTGATGATGATGGTTAACTTAACACATTAGTAAGAAAAAGTAAGAGAATAGTTGGATTTCTTTAAAATGTTATTTTGATGGGTATTAAGAGAAGAGTTCTTGGTCTCACATGGATTTTTGGGGTTCCCCCAATGCCTAATTTCACTATGCATCTCATGAGAATTAGTTCTTATTTTAACAATATTGATTATCTTCTTTAAGCTAGTCAAAATTGAGAGATTGTCTTTGGAGAATCGACTTTGGATTATCTTTAGGAGTCTAAGATCCTTACTAAGGTCATAGGGATTCATTTCCATACGAACAATATCATCAGTATATAACATAATCCCTCTAGAATTCTAAGATCTCTACTAAGGTCATAGGAATTCAGTCACGGGACTAGACTCGTCGCCCTTGAGCCTCCCATACCACCCAAGGAGTCTAGTCGCCAACCGACATAGGCATGACCTCGTTTGTTGGGATTAACCAACAACCTGCTTGTACCATCCAGAATATGCCTCATTGTCATGCCCTAGTGAACCCAACCATGCATGCTTATAATTGTGGAAGTTCAAATGCTCGTTTCACCATAGGTGACATTGCACCATTGGCACCCAACCATTGACACCTATATGCGGCTTCCCTCGAGCCAAGAATACTCAGAAAACCGACTGCCCAACATGAAATCGTGCTATCATCCATATAGACTAAACTCGTGATAGTTCCCCTTCACATAAGGTGTTTGCATACCTTCAATGCACATACCATCGATGTTGCCTTGCCATAGGCGAAACTAATACACCATTCTAACCGGCTCATGGCTACACCCAGGAGATGGCCACCAAGGCTACCAAAATTTGGAAACTCGTTGTGCAACTCGCCAAGCATGCTCGACATACCTTCTCAGTGACTCACCATGCATCTTTCCAGGTTGGCCTGACCCGCCCTCCATCGCAAAAAACAGAACATGCACTTATCCATCTCGTTGATCGGTCATGTCTCTGCACTCGTCGTAATAGCATGCGCCCAAGATGAGCCCTGAGGTCTAACAGATTCCTTTCCATAAGAACAATACCATTGACATAGAGAAGAAGGACAATTACTATACTAACAAGAGTTGGTCAAACACAACTTGTGACTTCCAAATAATCTTCTAACGTGTCAATGTAAACACCAAAAAGGATATGTGATAGGGGACAAACGTACTTGACTCCTACATTGCAAAGTTATTCCAAAGTTCAGTCCTAGGTACATTTTCAAACAATTTACTAAAATCAATGAAACAAGAAAGTAGATTGGTTTTATTAGTTTTATTGTTTTAAATAATATATATTAAAAATATATTTTTTAATATTCAATAATTAATTATATATTTTAATATATTCGATTGGTGATTCCTTGATGGCTATTAAGCGGATGAGAGGTGATGCATCCCCTATGGGCACGCTCAACCTCCGGGTATGGATCATTACAAATCAGGAGCCGGAATGGCTCTCTCGGGATTTCCATAGACCCCTGGATTTCTCTACCACAAGCCCTTCTACATAGAGGTGACAACCTTCAAATATGTGAGGGTCCCTTTTCTTCGACAGAATTGTGCATGTGATCTCGAGCTATAACCCATCACTTAGATAAAAGGTGTTATTCGGCGCTCCGAGGCTCCAAAGCTCCAGGAGATTCATGCCAAACATAACACTCCAATTTACCCGAAGTCATTATTGCCCAGATTCGGTCATAAATATATTTGACCGGAAGTTGTGGGTTTAACCATGTCCTTCAACTTTTCCAACTCCAACGGTTAGATCCATATTTCCTAAGATCATATGGTTGAAGGGGTTTCCTTCTCTCTTGGATCAACGGATGTCGTTAGATCCAGGTTCCCATATTGATGGTTCATGGAAATATTGATGGTTCATGGAAATTCGGGACTCCGCACCTACCGACAACAACCCAACTATTTCGAATGGTTGAATCTGATCAACAACTGGAAATAATTCGAGCTCGATGCACATGGATCTTGATCATCCGGTCCTTACTAAAGGATTTTGACAATTATCTTAGCTTTGCTCGGGAACTCTACGATTCTCTATCTCTCCTAAGATTAGTCACTTCAATGAACTGAACTCTGGCACACACTTGCACTTCTCTACTAAGATTTGACCCTTATATTTATGGGGCTATGCACTCCTTGCGCTAACTCCCCATTGTGTATTAAGAGAAGGGTTCTTGGTTTCACATGGTGTTTTGGGGATTCACCAACGCCCAATTTCACTATGTAGCACATGAGAATTAGTTCTTATTTTAACAATATTGATTCTGTTATTTAAGCTAGTCAAAACTGAGAGATTATCTTTGGAGAATTGACTTTGGAATATCTTTAGGATTCTAAGATCTTTACTAAGGTCATAGGGATTCCTTTCCATAAGAAAATATCATTGGTATATAACATAATTCCTTTAGAATTCTAAGATATTTACTAAGGTCATAGGGGTTTTGTCACAGGGCTAGACTCGTCTCCCATGAACGTCCCATACCACCCAAGGATTCTAGTCGCCAAGCGACAATAGCATGACCTTGCGTGTTGGTCTCAACCGACAACCAACTTGTATCATCTGGAATACACCTCACCGTCATGCCCTAGTGAACCCAACCAGGCATGCTTATAATTATGGAAGTTAAAATGCTCATTTCACCATAGGAGATGTTTCACCATCGACACCTACACGCTCCTTCCCCCGAGCCAAACATACTCGGAAAATCGAATTCCCAATTTGCAATCTTGCTATCATCCATCTAGACTAAACTCGTGATAGTTCCCCTTCACATAAGGTTTTTACATACCTTCAATGCACATACTATCGATGTTTCCTTTCCATAGATGATACAAGTACACCATCCTGACCAACTCATGACAACACCCACGATCGGGCCACCAAGGCTACCAAAATTTGGAAACTTATTGTGCAACTCTCCAAGCATGCCTGACATGCCCTCTAAGGGACTCCCCATGCATCTTTTCGAGTTGGCCCGACTCACCCTCCATCACAAAAGATCGAACGTGCACATATCCATCTCGTGGATTGATCACGTCTATGTGCTCGTCGTAATAGCGTGCGCCTGAGATGAGCCTTGAGGTCTAACAAATTTCTTTCCATAAGAACAATACCATCGACATAGAGAAGAAGGATAATTACTATACTAGAAAGAGTTGGTCCAACACAACTTGTGACTTCCAAATAGTCTTCTAACTTGTCAATGTAAACACCAAAAAGGGTATGAGATAGGGGACAAACATACTTGATTCCTACATTGCATACCTATACCAAAGGTTGGTCCTAGGCACAGTGTCAAAAACTTTCCTAAAGTCAATGAAACAACAAAGTAGATTGGTTTTATTTATTTTTATTGTTCTAAAT